>OY660885.1:20287500-20357500 GCA_962446985.1 Xyrichtys novacula | reverse complement strand
AACTGTTGTGGGTTCTTCCAGAAAAAATCTATATGGCGTCGTCAAAAAGGTATGTTTTAGGTTAGGTTTCCAACAGTCTCCAAACAGTGCAAAAAATATGTACAGTGTCACCTGAACAATGAGCTCACACTGACAAATAGATTCTTCAATCACCCGCAATCACAGCTTGAGCCACCAGCAAACTCAGAAAACAAAAAACTGTCCATTCACGAGTTAACAATTCTCCAGCATCTGCCATGTACCAATTCTCCCCACTCACATAGTCAAAATGGCTGTCTTTTAAACAATAAGCCCCTTACAGTGGGTGTGACTCAAAAAGAATAAATCTGAACAATATCAGGATTTCCTTTATACAGATAAAGCCAACATTGCTTTAAGAACCACTCACAGATAGCAAAATACATCTTTTACATTTCCACCAATTTCTACGTGTTAATTCAGTCTCCTCTACTGAAAAAAAAACAAAACAAAAAAAACATAATTAGGTCAGGTTCCCTTTTTCCTGCCAGGTGCCCTTTAAAACTGGAAAGTAGATGCGCCCCTGTTTGGCTTAACCAAAGGTTGTAGGGAGGAGAGCTTGGCGTTTGGTGGTTAGTGTCTGTGTGTGTTATGTGTGAACGTATATGTAGAATGATGAGTGTGCACCCTCATTCGAACTACCAGACTTGTGGGCATGTGAATAAGTTTGATACTTGTGACCGCTGTGGGGGGACCAGAAGGGAAAGTTTGGCGTATGGTGTGTAGCGTGTCGTATGTAGTATGTAGCATGTGTGTGTGATCGTTGAACGTGTGTGTGTGCTAGCTGCACTCAGCGACGGGCCGCTCCGTCATACTGACAAAAGTAGAATTAAAGGAGTTTGTTTGATTATATTTTATCTTATAATAGTAGAAGTAGGGGAGTTGCTATTTTAATTCACAAAAACTTGCCTCATTATGAGTCTGATCCAGATGGTTGTTATATATTTCTCCATGGGGTTTTGTATGGCGAAAATGTAAGCATTTTGAATGTGTATGCAGCTCCAAACATAGAATTGAATATGTTTACCAAATTAACTTCCTGATTGGTGAAATATAGTTGCACGAAGACAATCTGTGGTGGAGACTGGAATTCCGTTCAAGATGGGATGTGGGATAAACAACCGACAGCTACCTCAACCATTCTAAGCCCCAGGCAAAAGGCTATTCACCTAATGCTAAACGAAGTGGGTCTGACAGACATTTGGCGTATGCTAAACACTAATAAAAGAGACTATACCTTTTCATTCCATTCCCCACCAATCCTGGAGCAGATTGGATTATTTTGTCATTCCACGGATTTCCGTTGATTCAGTGGAGGAATGCTATATTGGTTCTATCCACATCTCAGACCATGCTCTCGTCTTCTTAGTCAGCTCAATCTCTGGTAGCCCGCAGCGGTATAATTGGAAATGCAACAGATCAATAGTTTCTGATCCTATTTTTTGTTCATTGGCACAAAGAGAACTGGAAAGGTTTATACAAGAGAATGATAATGACGATACTGACCCATCAAACTTATGGGAAACGATGAAAGCCTTTTTAAGGGGTACAATCATCTCTTATTGTTTAGCTAAAAAGAAAAGAAAGTTGCAAGAACAGAGAAGGCTTGAATTACAATTACAGGAAGCTGAAATGGAGCACAAGCATACCGGTGGGAGAAGCAACTGGGAGAAAATTATAAGAACTAGAACAGCACTTAATACACTCCTGTCCCAAAGTGCAGAAAAGGCTTTGTTTAAGCAAAAGCATAAAATTTATGAACACGCCAATAGAGCTGGGTGCTACTTGTCAAAGTTAATAAGTAATACAAACCTGAATAATTCAATTTCTGCAATTAGGGACAAGAATGGTAAGCTACAATATTGAACACATAAAATTGCTAGAGCCTTTAATGATTTTTATTCATCTTTATATACCTCAGAATCAATGGGAACAGAAGACAAAATGAATAGCTTTTTCCAGCGCATCAACCTTCCTAAAATTTCAGAAGAGGATAAGAACTTAGCTGATATGGATATCAGTAGTAACGAAATTGAAGAGGTGATTGACACACTAGCATCTGGGAAAGCTTGTGGGCCCGATGGCCTTCCACCAGAGATCTATAAAATACTTAAAAGGACCCTTGCCCCTCTACTAGTTAGAATGTTTAAACATGCATTATCAATAAAACAACTTCCCCAATCACTGCGAATGGCTACTATTAATGTAATACTAAAGGAAAATAAAGACCCACATGACCCTGCATCGTATAGGCTAATAAGCATTCAAAATACCGACTGTAAAATCCTAGCAAAACTCCTCGCATCCAGACTTAACAATATAATACCTAAAATCGTCAGAAACGACCAGTCTGGTTTTGTACAAGGAAGACAATCATACACTAACATCAGAGGATTAATGGGCATCATGCAGTACACTAAAATTAAGAAAACGAACTCTTTAGTAGTGACTCTCGACGCAGAAAAAGCGTTTGACCGCATTGAGTGGAAGTATATGTTTAAAACCTTAGAAGAGTTTTCATTCGGAGAAAGTTTTATTAACTGGGTCAAGCTGTTATATGTGGCTCCACAGGCATCTGTTGCAGTCAATGGGACAACTTCCTCACCTTTCTTAATTAGTAAGGGCACAAAACAGGGATGTCCTCTGTCTGCCTTGTTATTTGCGCTAGTAATGGAACCTTTAGCTGAAATGATTCGGTCCAGTACATCAGTTACCGGTATCCAGACTGAAACGAAAACTCATAAGATTTCTGTATATGCCGATGACATTCTTCTATTTTTAAATAACCCATTATCCTCCGTTCCCGCTGTTATTAAGATAATAAATGAGTTTGCTAGGTTTTCTGGATATAGGATTAATTGTAGTAAGTCCCTTGCTCTACCACTTGGTAGCGCAACAAGCTCAGATTTATTAGGTCATATTCCATTCCAGCTGTCTCCTAATGGCTTTAAGTACTTAGGCATTCACAGCTCTCCCAATTTTGAGGAAATGATTAAAATGAACCTAGACCCAGTGGTAAGCAAAATTAAAACAGACCTTCAAAGATGGAACCCCTTATCAATATCATTACTTGGCCGGATTGCCATTGTAAAAATGAATGTATTACCGAGGATATTATATCCAATGCAGATGTTACCAAACTATATTCCTGCAAAATATTTTAAGCAAATTCACAGAACGATTTGTAAATTTGTATGGAAGAACAAGCGACCAAGGATAAAGTTGGAGAAACTACAGCTACCATTGATTGAAGGGGGCCTAGCACTTCCTAATATGAGATATTACCACTGGGCTTCTCAGGTTAGATATATAGCGGAGTGGATAAGAAATGATACCAATTCAACTTTCCTTGACCTAGAGGCTGTCGGTTGTCGGTCGGCCCTTTTCGAGCTGCCGTTCATCAATGAGGCAATTTCACTCCCTGGAATAAGTGAAAACCCTATTGTGAGAAATACTCTTAAATCGTGGAACCAGATTCGTAGGCATTTTGGTGTCACTAATAAGTACTCTATTCTTGCTCCTGTGTGCCATAACCCTGACTTTCCCCAATCCTGCTCTGATGCTGGGTTTAGAGTTTGGAAGGATGCTGGTATCCTTAAGATCCAAGATCTATTCCAGAGAGACATCTTAAAATCCTTTGCCTAACTTAAGTCTGAATTCAACCTACCTCAAGCTCATTTTTTTCGATATTTGCAACTTAGGAGCTATATCCAGTCGATTCCATTTTACAAGTATGAAGCAAGGGTGAACAATTTAGAAAAAATAGTATTGAAAGCGTCGGCCTTGAATAGGACAGTGATTGGTTACTTATATTCTCAAATGTTTGTCAATACCCTTAATATTGGAAGTAGGACAAAGTGGGCAGAGGATTTTGGATGCCAAGTTGATACAAAAGAGTGGAGAAAGATTTTGCTAAATGCAAAGAAGATCACATGCTCCAATAAAACCCATGAGACACAATTTAAGATTATTCACAGACTGCATGTAACCCCAACTATACGTATGAAATATGACCCAAATTGCTCTGGGCAATGCTTGAAATGCAGAACCAACACTGGTTCATATAGTCATATGATGTGGTCATGCCCAAAAATTTCAGATTTTTGGTTATCAATTCAAAAGGAAATACAAAAAGTCTTTCAAATAAACATACACTTAAACCCAATCTAATCCTAGTACCAAACTTGGTACTAGGATTAGATCTGGACTATGAGGTGCAGCATAGGTATATCTTAAGAATTGCTTTGTATGCTGCACGAGTCTCAATTTTACAGAAATGGTTAGACGAGGACCCGCCAAATATTAATTTATGGTATGAAAAACTTATGATGGAGAGGCTGTCCCATGCTTTAAAGGGTAATTTAGATGAATTTGTCAGAGACTGGTTACCAATTGCTGTTTTTTTAAAAGAAGAATGGAGAAAAGTATTTTGTATGGGAGTGACATAACCAATGAAATGTTGGAATGATCGAATATTACTATACTGCATTATTGTCAAATATGGTTCTGCAAACTGTAAAGAGTTTAGTGTTGCTGGCCCGCTGTTTGCATTACGTGCTGTTTTTTGTTTTCTTTTTGTTTTGCTTTTTGTATACCGTCTTTTGTTATTGTCTTAGGGATGTGGTTATATGTGCACATGTTGAACTATAAAATCAATAAAAATAATGAAAGAGATTATATTTTAAATAGTCAATTAAATTATAAAGTCTGGACTGTGTGACTCTCAAATTATTGTTTAGTTGTGTGTTTATGAAAAGTTAAACATGACAAATTAAATAAATACAGAGATAAATGTGAAATAAACTATCTATTAAACATTATACACACACACACACACACACATTAGCGCACACTCACCATCATGTGACCGGCTGACACCCAATCATAAATGATGCAAAAGCCGCACAGCTGTTGCTAGGCAGATTAACCCCTAACAGCTGATTTCAGAGTGAACTCTGTTTCAATTTCACTGAATGAAGATTTGATATCTCTTCAAGTCTGAGTGTGTGCAGCCGTATGTATGTGTGTGTGTGTGTGTGTGTGTATGTGTGTGTGTGTGGGTGTGTGCGTGCTTGTGTGTGTGTGCCTCAGCCTCATGTTTATTGTCTTCAATATGATAAGAATAAAACAGTCTGAGTTTGACCCAGACTGTGATCAGCAGGTTACAGTATACATGATTACACTGATGTCTGTTGCAGACAAACTACGAGGGGAAACAACCAGAGAGCAACAATAATAACGACAAATAAAGAGCAACAATAATGACAAATAAAGAGTAACAATAATAATAAATAAAGAGCAACAATAATAATAAATAAAGAGCAACAATAAAAATTAATAAAGAGAAACAATTATGACAAATAAAGACCAACAATAATAATAAAGAGCAACAATAACAATTAATAAAGAGAAACAATAATAGCAATAAAGACCAACAATAACAGCAATAAAGACCAACAATAACAACAACCAAAGACAAACAATAACAATAAAAAAGAGCAACATTAATAAGAATAAGAAAAACTTATTAAGAATAACTTTATTAATCCCCGAAGGGAAATTCAATTGTCTGTTGTCTCACATAATACATCTCAAAGAGTTATCTACAATTTACACCAGAGTTATAAAGTCTAATGGCTGTTGGTACAAAAGATCTTCTGAATTTTTCTGTCCTGCAGCAAAGAGAGAGGAGCCGTCCACCACCATTGATCCTTTGGTCCATCAAGGTGTTGTGAAGTGGGTGATCCATAGCCTGGCTGTGCCATCCTGTTGCGTGAATCACTTGACGTTCCTTCCCACAACAGTCTGGACTTCGGCCCATAGAGAGCATGTATTCCCGATCTGAAAATAACCAGGCCAATCAGAGACCGTGTTTCCACTGTTACCCGGACAACAGGGAAAGGCAGCCCCTGATTGGTCCATGTACTACTGTAACCAATCACCGTAACCAAGCATCTGTGATGATGTCAGATGCTTGGTTACGGTGATTGGTTACAGTAGTCTGTCTATCAAGGAAAATACTCCCGCCCACTTTCAGGGCTTCCAATGGGCCGAAGTAACAATAAAAACAACTGTAACCACAAATTTAACAAGAATTAAAACAACTGTGTAACAACTTTAATAGCAAACAAAACAACTGTAACTACAACTGTATCATAAACTGTAAGAACATTCAAAACATCTGTAACAACAACTGTAACAATCAAAACAACTGTAACCACAACTTTAACGAGAATCAAAACAACTGAGTAACAACTGTTACAACAACTATAACAACAATCAAAACAACTATAACTACAACTTCAACAACTATTCAAACAACTGAGTAACAACTGCAACAACTGTGACATCAATCGAAACAACTGAGTAACAACTGTAACAACAACTGTCAGCACATTTAAAACAACTGCGTAACAACTGTAACAACAATTATAACAACAACCAAAACAACTGAGTAACAACTGTAACTACAACTGTAGCAACATCAACTGTAACACCAATCAAAAAAACTGAGTAACAGCTGTAACAACAATCAGTAACTAGAAAAGCACTTGGAGAGCGCAGACCTTGTTACAACAATCAAGACAACTGTTACTACAACTGTAACAACAATCAAAACAATTGAGTAACAACTGTTACAACAACTGTTACAATGATCAATACAACTGTAACTACAACTGTAACAACAATCAAAACAACTTCAACTACAACTGTAACTACAACCGTAACAACAATCAAAACAACTGCTGTTACAGCCACACCACTTACACCTGTTTGATAGTTAAAAACTGAGATGATGCTCACCTGCAGTTCCTGGAGTGTCCACTAGAGGCCGTGTCAAATCAGTGATAACCTGCTGCTCTACATTATCAGCTCCAAGTCTCCAACTCCATCATTGCATGCTCAGAGTCAGCTGTCATGGGCTGTGTCTCATTTCAGAGACCACACCGCCGAACGGCGCATTTGAAGTGTGCATGATGTCATCACGCAGCGCGAACAGTGTCCCATTTGGCCCAAAATGCTAAGCGTGCTTCAAATTCGGTCTCAAAACCACAGTACCCCTGCCCCTTTTTCAAAGAGGCTGGACTCACTTGGAGACACAGCGCGTCTTCAAAGAAAATAAAAAAAAAAACAAAAACAGCAGTCAGCTGCATGAGCACATGATTTCGTAACTCACTAAAATCTGCAAACCACACATTATGCTCCTTAGAGACGAACTGATCCGCTCTGCTACCACAATCAGAAACATTAGAAATAAGAATGCCGACAAAACTACAGCAGAGGATCAAGACAACATTCAGGTTTTTTTTTCTTTTAAGATTTAGAGATTAAAGTTGTAAATTTAGGAGAATAAAGTCATAAAGTATATAAAGTCATAAAGCTGCTTTTGTGGAGGGGGAAATGACTGAAGCTGGTCATCTGCAGGGTTATCTGTGGATGTATCAGTGGGTCATTCAGAGAGATTTTGTGGTTTCTGAAGAAACAATCCAACTGATGATCAACATTTGTGATCCAGAGGGTAGTTGAGCTCAGACGAGCACCGCGTCCCTGACACCAGCGGTAACCTACACCTGCAGAGACACCAACACCTTATTATGGCATATGGATTCATATCATAAATTAAAGCTCAATGTCATTCACGGATATTTACGACTGCATTGACAGATTTATCCTCAGCATATTCATTTCTGCCTCCACAAAAGCAGCGATTTCCTTCAAGTCCACGTGTTTTTTTTCCCCATGGAAAAGACGTATTTCTCATATATTATTTTTTAAGTCTTTATACTTGTGACATTGTGATGCTGATGTACCAAAGGATGAAGTATCTCCTTGTTTGTGAAACATATACTGAAGCACAGTTCCTTCAAATTCTTCATGGCCCTAAATTTAACAACTCTCCTTTGAAATAACAGGTAACCTTCACGACTTCATTCTCATAAATTAATGACTTTATTCTCATAAATTAATGACTTCAATCTCGTAAATTCATGACTTCAATCTCGAAGTCTTCAAAAAAAAAAATTATCTATATGGCCCTCATACTCCTTAATACAAAACAATCACTGGATTAATTTTGTGGGAATGATCTGTGGTTTTATGTATCTATAGTTTTGTGTCTGTGCAAGGTCACACAATGAAAAATTTACTGCTGCGCTCTGCAGTTTTTTCTTCAAGTCAGTCGTGACGCGAGCCTGAGGGTGGGGACATTTGGCGACTCAACCAGGAAGTCCTCCAAAGGGTAGTCTGTCCCATTTCACAAAAACCGGACCATCTCACCCAGGGTACTCCAGTCCACATAACGGCAGTGCGCTCAGCTAAGTGAGCTTAAGCGCGCTCAGCCTGATGCGGTCTCTGAAATGAGACACAGCCATGGTTTCCTGAACATGAACAAACAGAGAACCAGAAACTGTAAATATGTCAGCCCAGATATCACACTGCCCACTAGTGCTCAGGGGGAGTATTGCAGGTTAATGCAGACACTCCAATACAAAGGTGTGAGCATTATATTGTGAACACAGAGGTACAAAACAGTAGAATTATAATCACCCCTCTGCAGAGTAAAGGTGGGCCCCGGATGTCAGGGATTGTGAAAAAAAAACAAAAACAATTTATTAAAGAAATTTAACTTCATCTTCGGGTTTAATTATAAAATCAGATTTTTATGTTTATCGCCACAAATCTGACAGGCTGCAGGAGGTCAGAAACACTCTGAGTGGAAATGATAACATGTATTAATGATGAGGGAGTAGAGTGGGGGCGCACACACGCACACACACTCACACACACACACACACACACACACACACACACACACACACAGAGTGTAATAGAATATTCTATGTTGTTCGGTGTGTGTCTGCTTCCATCAGTGATATCTGCTGCATGACCTCACCATAAACTAGATCGCTGAACATGAGGTCATCGTCGTCTTCTTCTACTGTCTGAATTAAAATGATCTCAGTCACAACAGACGAACACTTCACACAACACAGCACACATGTTTTCAATCAGGTCCTCTGGGTGGACAGTGACAGGTACGTTTACGCAGAAACAGCTGATCTAAAAGGATGGAGGTTCGTGAAATCCAGCCAGAAGAAGAAGGTTTACAGAAGCCCAGGTGGGACAAACTTCATGTTTCCTCACACTCACAGAGGTGGAGAAACAGAGCAAGTGATGTCAGTCGGT
Source organism: Xyrichtys novacula (assembly GCA_962446985.1). Classification (NCBI taxonomy): domain Eukaryota; kingdom Metazoa; phylum Chordata; class Actinopteri; order Labriformes; family Labridae; genus Xyrichtys; species Xyrichtys novacula. The sequence continues at coordinate 20,348,296 of OY660885.1, read as the reverse complement.
TAGAAAACTGCAAAGTTAGTATTAAAGGGGAGGGGCAGACAGACTGCAGTGACCACACCCATCAACCAACGCCACATCGTTTTTCAGCTGTGTCAGACCTGATGAAGCCAGACTCTGGACGACTCATCTCTATCCCTCAGTCCGTTTCCATGACACTCAAGAAAACCGATTTATTGCCTTATTCCGATTAAGACTGGACAAATGAAGTGCATGTAAACACTTTACCCCAAATTTCCACCGCATCCTAAATGTCGACAAAAAAGTTGTATCCTCCGATCTTAGCTGATTGTAACCATTCAAGCTAACGTGTCAATTTCTACCGGCTTATTTTCATTCCACTGCAGATCACCGGACTCAGCAGCTGATCGCAAGAGTTCTATTTTTTCTGGATGCCGGAGCATGCCGGATAAATTCAGCACAGATTAACCTCTGCTGGAAAGGAAGTCCGGCACAGACACAAAATACAACATCCGGCTTCTTTTCAAAATAAACACTCTGTGTTTCAGGAGGATCGTATTTCACACCATGCAAACGAGCGGAGACGAACAAGTGAAAGGTTTTTAGACGTCATTTCACCACGATGACACTGTGGATGAGGAGATGCTGATTCTAGAAGTCTAGAAGTAGATTTCCTCCTCTGGAAGGACACAATCTACTGCTTATATGTGTCTCTCTTTATAAAGACAACTCGTTATCGCGCGATGCGAGTTCTCGCCTTCTCTGCTGTCAGTAATCCGCCACAAAATTCACCACACAAACGGATCCAGTAGGAATTGGCGTACGGCAAAAATTCCACTGTTCCGGATCGGAGCTGTTCCGGATGCGGTGGAAATCCCTATTTAGTCAGAATATAATCAGAGTTTGAGAACTCTGATTAAGACACACAGATAAATCGATCAGAATTCGATTTTCTCTACCCTGTAACCGGTGTAATTGGAGTATAATCGGACAATGCATGTGCGCGTGCGCCACGTCCCCGTAACTCCGGAAGAAAAACACCAGAGAAGAGGAGTAGCGTGCATCTCATCTGCAGAAAAGGTAGCATGTCCATCATGTAGGACAAAAACAACACTGTACGATGCTCCATCTTCTCGCTCCAAAATGCCCAGCAGCAGTTGTAGACACTTCTGACATCTGACACAGACCTGCTGTTGTTGTTGACGTTTGTATGGGGTCAGAAATAGCTCCACTGAAAAGACCCATATCTCCCCCTAGTTTTGGGGAGGAGGACAGGTTCACGCCAATAATTAAATTTTCTCAGCTGCATGTATACGCAGACAAGGAGAGAAGTCTGATTCAGTGAAATAAACGTATTATGAGCTTAGTCCGATTGAACTATGCATGTAAACGTACTGATGGAAGAACATCACAAGAACATCATACTGCTGAAGGAAGCTCCTGATCGCACACAGTGTAACAAACGATAAATAAATGAGTTCACAGATTTCTCCTAAGCCTGTTGACACTGTGGCGAAACCCCGAGTCTTGGTCTCAAACTGGTCTTCAGGTAAAAAAAATGCCTCTGGATTCTGGATCAGAGGGACCCCTTTATTTTCACCTCAGCGTCCTACTCATCCTGTCAGGTGTGTGTGTGTGTGTGTGTGTGTGTGTGTGTGTGTGTGTGTGTGTGTGTGTGTGTGTTACGAATAGATGGTGGTTGTCAGGGGAGACACCCGTTAACTGCAGGTTTTGGAGGAAGAGAAGAAGTGAGATATGAGGAAGTCAGATAACAGAATTCTGTCTGTCCTCCTCATAGGAATACTGTAATCTGTGTGTGTGTGTAATTCTGCAGGGGTTTCCTTCACTTTGTCAGTTGGATAAAAACTTTCTCTTCTGTTTAATAAACTTTCTCTCTCATGAGTTTCTTTCACTCTTCATTCGCAGCAGCTGTTTTTTTTTTTTTTTGGGTTTGCACAGGATGGAAAACAAGATGTAAAAGTCAAAGATACAGACGCAGAGCTGCCAAGTGTCACGCTTTGAGTGTGACAGTCACTAGGGCTGGGTATCATTTGATTTTGAACAATTCCAATTCTGATTCCAATTCCTCATTTCGATTTCTATCTATCAATTCTCTATTTTGATTCTTTTAGGAGACAGAGATTTAAAAAATGAGGGTGCTAACCGGAGTTCTTCTTTTCGGATGAAATTTCTGAACTTCTTTGTGAATTTTTAAATTATATTAACTTTTTAAGAACTTTATAAATTTTTGTTGTCAGGTCGTTTGTCTATGAAAAAGTACAAGGGCTAACGTTAGTTGGATATTTAAGTTGACCCACCGTACACAGTACAATTTGTTTGCTGCTTCAAAGCGTCTGTCCTGAACTTCTACAAAAAGGTCGTCAAAAAGGTCCTCCAATCGTAGCTGATCGTAACCATTCAAGTTAACGTCAATTTCTACCGGTTTCTTTCCGTTCCTCTGCCAATCACCGGACTCCTCAGCTGATCGCAAGAGTTCTATTTTTTCCAGACACCGAAGCATGCTGGATAAATTCAGCACAGATTAACCCGTGCTGCAAAGGAAGTCCGGCACAGACACAAAATAAAACATCCGGCTTCTTTTCAAAATAAAACACTCAGGAGGATCGTATTTCACACCATGCAAACGGGTGGAGACAAACAAGTGAAAGGTTTTTAGACGTCATTTCACCCCGATGACACCATGGATGAGGAGATGCTGATTCTAGAAGTCTAGAAGTAGATTTCCTCCTCTGGAAGGACACAATATACTGCTTAAATGTCTATGTGGCTCTCTCTATAGAGACAACTTGTTATCGCGCGATTGAATGTGAATCCACGGGTTCTTGTGAGTTCTTTGCAATTCTTGCTGTCTGTAATCTGCCACGAAATTCGCCTCACAAACGGATTCGGTAGGAATTCGCGTATGGCGAAAATCGCTGCCATGCCGGATTGGAGCCGTTCCAGATGCAGTGGAAATCCTGGGTTAGAACCCTTGCAATCAGCTCGCAGAGGAACGGAAAGAAGCCGGTGGAAATTGACACGTTAACTTGAATGGTTACAATCAGCTACGATCGGAGGATACGAACTTTTCGGAGCCGTTCAGGATGCGGTGGAAATTGGGGGTAAGAAGTGTGCAGATATCCTCCCCACTGTTGCCTTCGCCACACGTTCAGAAGCCGCTGGTTAAATTCGCAGAGATGAAACTGGGGCAATGTCGACTCATAACTGTGGGATTTCAAAAATCTTAAATAATCTAACCACCAAACCGGCACACTTTCGGGCCCCTAATTCCTGTGGACCCTCCTCAGTAATCCTGCCATGACTCCATTGTGTTTTATGGCGTCTTCAGTGCTCCGTAACTTCAGTCTTCTGTCAGTGAGGACCTCTCTCTCTCTCTCTCTCTGTGAGCTCAAAGTTTTTAGGTGTTGCAAATGAATTTGTCGTGAGTTATCTTCAAATGTTCTCTGCTGCTGGAAACATTTCAGACGTTGGCTCGACTTTAACCCACTGAGCAAAGAAAGAGACCCGTCACCCAGGGATTAGCCTGTACCAAACCCTCTCCCCCTCTGAGCTGCGGATAATGAGGCTCTCACTGTTTGTTAGGGAGATGAAAATACCCACAATCCCTCAGGAGGAAATTAGCTGCCACTCTCCAGAGATTAGACCAAACACAGAGCTGTGAGGAGCTTCTAACTCCAGAAACACCAAATTTTAATTATTATCTTCCTCGTTTAATCGCTTTGTAACGCTTATTTACATTTTCTGATTCTTATTATTGTGATTGAGATGTGTCATGTCCCAGCTGACCAGACCATGGAAGGTAATCACATGCATGCTCCAGAGATTAGACCAGGCCAAAATCTGTTGTTCATTAATGAAAATATTTAGGTCACATTATACTCGGAGGAAAAAAGGAAAATAAGAGACAGCAGCCATCTAGAGATTAGACACGACCCAAAACTCCTCTGAGATGGCTATTGGAGAGCTGGGATGACTGTTACCAAGTGATAGACACGTCCCAGTGGTAGAGGCTATACCCAGGTGGTGTTTAAAAGAGACGCCGTACAGCAACAGATCAAAATAACCTCTGCTGTCCAGCGAGTATACCAGACCCAAACTGGAAACTTGAACCACCAGTGAATAGGGCCTGGGCGCCAGTGTTGTCCCTGAACTCGTTCAGATTTCAGCGAACGTGAACGTATCGTTCTTTATTAGCATATGAACGCGTTGGTGTCGAACGTGCTCATTCTGGCGTCTGTGAGCGGCGTTCTAAACTCTGTTCATACGCATCTCAAATGTCCAGAGTCTTCCGGGTGAAACCCCAGCTAAAACACACCGTAAACAGGCCTTCATATTGAGCGGAAAGCCACTCAATCTGGCAACCACAAGCAGCCTGTCTGTTGCTCCAAAAAATACGTCAGTTGTCACGACCTCAGTAAACATGATGGACGAGGGAGGAGCACACAGACTCGTATTAGCATTTAAAAGAGTTTTCTGTAAAAGTCAGTATTGCGGCTTTCCTTGTATCTTTAAAAGGTACAAGGAAAGCCTACAAAGAAAGGTACAGGGCACAGTGCTTGCCCCTCTTCTCTTCACCCTGTATGCATCGGACTTCTGCTATGATTCAGAGCTGCGTCATATACAGAAGTACACCGATGACACAGCCATCGTTGGGTGTATCAGGGATGACCGAGAGGAGGAGTACCGGAGTCTGGTGGGGGACTTTGCCTCCTGGTGTCGCCTTAACCACCTGGAGCTCAACACCTCAAAGACGAAGGAGCTGCTCATAGACTTTGGGAGGTCCAGACCGAAGCCGAGACCAGTCCTGCTCGAGGGAGTTGAGGTGGAGTCTGTCGACTCCTACAAATACCTCAGGCTGTGGCTGGACAACAAACTGGACTGGTCAGCACAAACCAGCAACCTGTACCAGAAGACCCAGAGCAGGTTGTACTTCCTGAGGAGACTTCGGTCCTTTAACATCTGCAGCAAACTGTTGCGGATGTTCTACCAGTCTGTGGTTGCCAGTGTCCTTTTTTACATCGTGGTGTGCTGGGGAGGCGGCACATCCAAGAAGGACGCATCCAGACTGGACAAACTGATCAGGAGGGCTGGCTCTGTGGTCGGCATGAAGCTGGACTCTCTGGTGGCGGTGACAGAGACACGGACACTTCACAAACTGTTGGAGATAATGGACAAGGCCAGTCATCCGCTACACCCTGTCATCAGCAGCCAGAGGAGTCTGTTCAGTGAGAGACTGCTCCTTCCCAAGTGTCGGACCAACAGACTCAGGAACTCCTTTGTCCTCCAGGCCATCAGACTGTAAAACTCCTCACTAGGGGGTAGGAGGTGACTGAGGACAGTAGGGAAGAGGCGGCAGACACCACCCAAACGGCTCATATGCTGCAACCATCCACCCATCACACACACACACACACACACACACACACACACACACCATCATATGCCACTTCTATATTTTATTAGGAGTGTATTTCTTTTTTCTTTTTCCATCTCTTTGCGGACTATGTACCTTTTTCAATGCGTAAGAGTCTATAGAGTTAATGTAGATTGTGTAACTTGTATTTTATTTTATTTTATTTATTTATTATTATTTTTTTTGTATTTTATCTTATTTTATGTTGTGACCACGTTTGCATGTTGCACTTTGCACCTTTTTTACCCTTTTACTTTACCACCATATGGGGGTTAGGGATTAAGTGATTCATTTCGGACACAGCCTTTGTCCACCTGGTTCGAGGAAGCAAGTCCACACATCGACGACGTCATCAGCAAACCTTAAACGGATATGATATGATATCATATCATCATTGTTAATTGTTCTTGTTATTTCCAGTACTTGTTCTGGTTCCCACTAAGGCCCGAACTACACGAATGCGGATATATTTCAAACCGCACATATTTATGTCCGATTGGGCCTCCCTACCACACCAAAACGGGAGTTTGGAGCACTCAAACCGGATAAATCTGAATCCGGAAAAACAAGTGGAGAAATAAAAAAATATCCGTATCCCGTATCCGTGGTGGATTCGTGTGGTTGGATTTTTACGGATCGATGACGTCAAACCGCAGCTCGCGCATGCGAATTAAAAAGAAAAACAACAACAACGACGACGGCGGACAGACAGGGTATTCTTTACGTTTGTTTTGTCCTTTTGGGGCTAATTTCAGCCTTGCAAGTGAACCTTGTTTTATACAATTACATCCACCAGTCAGCCAGCTCACAGACCCGTCTGCTGCGGCCAATACTTTTATTGGTCACATGGTCCGTCACATGGACCCGACGCACTAGCATAGCTTCCGCAAACAATGCATGACGCATCACGCTGTTACGATTCATCGGCCAATCAGGTAGCTTTGTTCCTGAATTTTTTTTAAGCGGCACCAGATAGGATTGAGTTTGAAGGCTACGTGTGGACGCAGATATTTTTGAGAACGAACACGTGTGGACAGATACATTTATTTAGACGGGAGTACAAAAATATCCTGATAAATAAATATCCATATACGTGTAGTTCGGGCCTAAGTCTGACTGAAATGGAATTTAATGTGAATTGTTTCCAGGTCGGTTTTGAAAAGTATAGACATATAAAAAAAACCTCAAGGTGGGGTAGGCAGGAATCCATTAAAGAAGCATCTTTTTTGTGGTGTATGAACAAAAATCTTTTAATATCAGTCAATAGTTATTAGTTATTGATGACATTTGGTAATATATCGATATCTCTGTGTTCTCTTATGTCTGTGTCGTCAACATTTGAACATTTTTGAGCGGTCCGCTCTTTCTGACTGTAAACAAAGCCGTTCTCCACCTCCCCAACCTGATTGGTTGTGAGGCAGACACTGCTCCCCCGTATCGTTCAGGAGCCCAAACAAAGTTGGAGTGCTACAATATCGGACAGTAGAAACCAACCAGAAAGTTCAGAAAATTGTCTGAATCCTCCTTTGACCACGACTGCCGACACAAGCAAGAAAACAAAGTAAATACCGGAGACTCTGGAGGAATAACGGGCGCTTAAAACGGAGGTAGACCGGACAAGAGCTAAAAAGCCGGGTCAACTTAAACGATGGGGGACGCTTGGGGATCTTGGTGACCCTGTAACCTTTCTGCTGGACAGGTAAACCGCTTTAACAAAGTAAGACAAGTGTCTGTAACAGAAGTGTTTCTTGTCAAACGGACCTGCTGTAGCGTGTTGTAGCACCACTAAACTGTCCTCCCTCGGGTCCTGGACTATGTCACTTTATCCTAGTTGTAGAAGTCCTGCAAACATTGTGTTTGCTGGTAGTCTGTTGGCATCTACAGTAGCACCAATGCTTTTGACTTTCACCTTGACTGGGCCCCATTTGTAATTATCTGAAGTATTTATCTGCATTATATCTGAATTTAATTGGAACAATACCAACGAGCAGGAGCGTCTGTTTGTGGGCGGGGCTTGCTGGAGCCGAGAGGGAGAGGAGAGGAGGAGCTGAGGGGAAAACTGGTTGGGAGGGGTAGCGTTTACATTCAAGATTTCTCCTAAAAACTGGAACTTCATCAGCTCCTGACTACCCCACCTTTAAATACTGGTTTATGTGTTTAAATCTGAGTTTCTGGTTCTGTAATCTGAAGAGTATCTGAGACTTTAAATCTCTAATCTCAATTTTCTTCATATAGGATTACAAACGAGGACTAATTAGATCCCCAATACAAAAGTGATCCCAAAGTACACGAAGACTATACTCAGACATTAAACAGGTCAGACCTCAGAGGTAATCCAGCAGAGTTCAGCAGAAACCCTTTTAGTGATAATCTGGATTAAAAAAAGAAAAAAATCAGATTTTCAGGTTTTAATTTTTTTGGTTCCACAAATATTTTTGAGAACAGAAACTGAAGCTGCTGGTTTAAAAATTGTTGCGACCAAAAAACAGTGAAAACAGTTTTCTTTTTCATCATTAAAGTAACTGCACAGGTGTAACATGGGAAGTAGAGTTCCATCATTCCCCTCTTCACATCTTCTAATCCAGGTCCTGCTCATCGATTGGCCGAAAATTAATGTCATCTGAATAAATGAGAGCAGAGGAAACACACTGTCTCCTTCGCACACATACACACGCACGCACGCACGCAAGCAAGCACTTGACTGTCCTATCACCGGAGCCAATTAGCTAATGGCTTGTTAAGGACAGCGTCCATTAGAGCGTCTAATCAATCAATTAAGATGAACAGACGAGGATTCAATTGATCCACCTCAGCCTTCCTATTGATCACATGATGCGGTCACCACGGCGACAGCGCAGGACAGTAATGATGACGAGGCTGAGTCAGCACGACGTCAGTGTGTGTGGGTGTGTGTGTGTGTGTGTTATCAGTGTTAACGAGGCTGTGTTAAAGGGACACCAGTTGGGGTCAGAGAAACAAACAGTATGGAAGCAAACTAGTGTCATAATTCAAATGAAAATAGATGAACAGAGATATATTTGTATTTTCAGAATATCAAATCAATCAAACTTTATTCATAAGGCGCTTTTCCTACAGGAATGTGACTCAAAGTGCTTTACAGTCAACACACACACACACACACACACACACACACACACACACACACACACACACACACACACACACACACCAACGCATTAAGAGAATGGGCATGAGGCTGAGTGCAGATGAACCAGTTGAGAAGACGCCATCAGAGGAGCCGTGAGCACCAGGAGCAGAGAGCAGTGGAGGGATGTGTCAGACAGCAACCTCCACCAGGAACCCCGTGGCCGGCCCCTGCAACAAGCGACCACTGCTCCCAGTGCCGGGGGTTCCCTCAGAGGAAACACTGGGGGTCCTTAAAATGATAGACAGATAAAAACAAGTAAAATCTAAAATATGAATAAAACACAGACCTAAAATAAACCTAGGCTGACTACAATAAATAAAGAAAAAACAAATCAATATCAATTACACGCTAAAAAGGTGGGTCTTGAGCCTGCTCTTAAAAACATGAATGTTCTCTGCGGCCCTGAGGTCCTCTGACAGGCTGTTTCATAGACGAGGGCCGTAATATTGAAAAGACACCTCACCGTGAGTATGTGTCCTGACTTTTGGAATGACTAGGAGACACTGCCAGAGGAGTGCAGGGTCTGTGAAGGTTCATAAAGTTAGAGCAGTTTTTAGAGATAAGAAGGCCCAAGACCATTAAGACATTTAAAAACAAGTAAAAGAAGCTTAAAATCTATCCTAAAACACACGGGTAGCCAATGCAATGATTCTAAAACCAGTGTAATGTGGGCCCGCCTCCTGGTCTTAGTCAGCAGGTGGGTGCTGAATTTTGTAATAATTGTAGACCTGAAATATTCTTCTTGGGAAGGCCAGAAAACAGGGCATTACAATAGTCTATACAACTGGTGATAAAAGCATGCATTAGCGTCTCCGTGTTGGCCTGAGAGAGACTGGGGCAGACTCTGGTGATGTTTTTCAGTTGATAAAAACCTATTTTTGTTATGTTCTTAATGTGTGGACTAAAAGTAAGCTTAAATTAAAAATAAATAATCCTAACTGAAATTGCTTTTTCTTTTTTTTTTTAACTGATCATTCTTTAACTTAATTCAAATGTCAAAGAAAAGTCCGTTTGAGATTTAATTTTCTAAATATGTCCCAGCAAATATGAACCAAAACTCAATTCCAAATGTCAAATCTGAAATTTCAAATGTATTTGCAGTACGGCTTTTTCTTTCCAAAGTGAAAACTATATAATTTGACTCAGAAATAAAATTAAGAATAAATAAAACAAACTGTATTTTCATTTTCTTATTTGAGCTGCACATTTTTAACAAGATTCAAAAGAGAAACCAAACGGGTCATTGCTTTTTCATTTTCATGTCAGCATGTCACTATCCGAACCGCGCAAGTGCAAATTTACTTCACCTTAAAAACTTTATTCACAATGTGACCAGATGGTTAGCAGGAGGCTCCAGAGCTAATGCTGAGGTATTCCCCAGACCTCCTGCCCAGCACGGTGAGAGCTTTTGGGCCACAGAGAGCGCCACCACCTGGTAAAAATTATGGTTCTCTGACTTTTTAAAGTATGAAGGAGGGATTAATGCTCTGGAGGTGGGTGACCACCAATTGTGCGCCCTTCCCTGGCCACAGAGAGTGCCACGGTCCATGTATTATCCCTCTATTCAATTTTTCCATTTAATCTAGTAAAAGAAAAGCGAAAAAACAAGTTAATATTTTGTTTGTTTTTCTGTAAAACAAAAAAAGATAAGTGTTTGTGTTCGTATTTTCAGCTCAAAACAGAATATATAATAGAGAAGGAAAGAAAAACAAAATAATAAATCTTATTTATAATTACCGTATTTTTCGCACTATATGGCGCACTTACAATCCGTTTGGCTTGTCAAGCACTGCGGCTACCGTAGCCTTGCGGAGTTACTGAATGAGTTCAATAAAGTTTGACTTATCTGACTGTTTTGTTTGACTTAATGCGCTTATAATCCGGTGTGCTTTATGTATGAAAATAGACACGAATAGACGCGTTCATCGATGGTGCGCCTTATAATCAGGTGCGCCATATAGTGCAAAAAATATGGTATTGATTTTGAATGCGCCTGTTTTGAGCATCCATGCATGGAGGCTACATTGGCCTTCCCATGATCCTCAGCAACAGTTACCATGGCAAAAGATGCGACAGAGCGGTTTGAGCGCCAAAATCTTATGTCGTAACAAAGCTCTGGTTGTAATTTTTTCTAGTCATATCTTTCTCCTTCATTGTGACCCTCCTGGAGGCTTTGAATAATATGTAGGATTATGCGTCCATCTCCATGACAACAGGTTAGCAGTCCCGCCTCCTTGGCCTCTGATTGACGAGAAAAGCTGAAAACATCATCATACGCTCTAGCCAAACGCGGGCTGTCGACTCTGTACATCGAACAGAACATTATTACACCTCTAAATCTCCTAACACGACAGACGATGACGTTTCAGAGCCATTAGAAAGAACCAGTCGGAGCTCAGCATTTCTAGCCAATCAGAGGCAGGAGGGCAGGACCTCCCCCTACCATTCTACAAAAAAAAAAAATCGTGCTCTGGCCTGGAGATTTTGATCCACATTGTTGGCGACTTTGTTGAGCAATGTACATGTGCGAACAGTAGAAAGGCACCATGGGAAATGGGGACATCAATAACCTGAAAACGAAAAGTAGATTTATTATTTTGTTATTGTTTCCATCTCTATTATACATTCTGTTTTGAACTGAAAATATGAAAACAAACACTTTTTTTTTTTTTTTTTGGTTATGTAGAAAAACAAAAAAACAAAATATTGACTTGTTTTTTGTTTACTTGATTGAATGGAATCATTGAATAGACAGATTATACATGGACCCCCCACAACCCACATTACATGGACAATGAATTTCAGCGTTTTTATACAGTGTTTCAATTTAAACACTGAAATATTCGTATTCATTCAAATCTTTTATAACTATGTTGCAATTTTACAATTAAGCGTTAAGGTCCTTTCACACCAAGAGCGTTTTTTTCCTGCGATTATTTCAGATGTCAATATTTTTTTTCGAACCTGTATCCTGTCAATACAAGCGTTCAAATCAGCGACGTTTTCCCGTCCTGAAATATAGCAGCATTTATTTTTTCTTATCACAGTCGATTTTTCTAAAGTTTCCCACACTGTGTGTCCACTTCTGACCAATCAGATTGCGTGTTGTTGCGACATCTGATTCACCGGTATATCCAACATGGCTGATCGGCTAATTGTCTATGTGTCAGAGAACAGAGTGCTTTTTGATAAAAGACACAAACATTACAAAGATAACGACCTGAAGGACAACTTGTGGAGAGTCATAGCGTCAGATTTCTCATATGACGATAGTTTGTGTGCTTTAACAGTTAACTTTCATCTGTGCTAACACAAGCTAACAATTGTTACCATAGTTTCATGTGCTTATCTGATACTGCCCCAACTCAGTACATGCTATCATGACAGAAAGCCATCTCAACACTTGTGTCTAGTGTCTAATCCTCTGCTCTTCAAACTTGGAGCTAATTGTTTCAGCAGAACTTCAAATTGTCCAACGGACATCCGAAAATAGGTTCTGAAGCCACCATGGTCCAGTTTCAGCTCCTGAACCAAGCAGTGAAACTCACCAAGTTCTATTTTTTGTGATATTGGATGCACCCATGTGCTACGTTTCTTTTTCTTTTCTGAAAGCAAAAGGAGTACCAATTCGCCATCACTTGTATTTGAAGTAGACTCCATTTTTGCCTTTGCCTCTGATTGGCTATAAGTGCTGACCGTTTCGCTTGAGCGTGTGATGACGTTTCCAGCTTTTCTAGCCAATCAGAGGCGAAGGAAGCAGGATCTTCCCCGGGAAAAGTCTTCCCCAGGATGCCTCTTTTTTCCCCTGGAAAGTCACAAAATCACATATGGCTTGATGTGTATAGTCAGGCGCGTCAAAATTTGCCTCAGAATATTTCGTAATTTTGCGTTCTATATTCGCGTCAGCCCCGGTGTATAAGGACCTGTAGTTTGCCCCTCGCTGTTTGCGACAGTTTCGACATCAGCGAGCTCGCTACAGTCAGAAAGGACACTTCAGTTTATAAAAGCCAAACACTTTTCTCCTGAATGGAGTTCTTCCCCCAATTCAAGCAGAGTGCCGAAAAGTCAAGAAAATGGCACCCAGTTTCACAATTAAAGGTTCCTACTACAGCTATATTTAAGTGGAAATGCTGATTAGTTCATTGATGAAATTGTACACTGTATAAAAACCCTGAAATTCATTGTCCATAATGTGTGTTAATACATTTAATGTATAAAATAAATGAAATAAATTCCCCCTTGATACTTTGAAAAGTCAAAGAACCATAATTTTGACCAGGTGGTGGCGCTCTCTGTGGCCTGGGGAGGGTGCATCATGGGTTTGCTTCCATAAACTGAAGCCCGTCAGGGACAAAAATAATGACCACAGTGAAACATCATTCACTGCTTTAACATAAGTTTACAGAAATGAGTATTCTGATATCAGACTGAACACCAGTCCTCTAACTTTCTGAGAACGCAGCATGAACTGAAGGTGGAAACGTTCTTCTTGTTAAAGTCTGAATCAGGTCAGAGGAAAGAGGCGGGCGGCGGAGTTGTCCTCCTCACAAACACGGGAGAACGACATCAGAGACATAAACCGTGAACAACAGTGTGGAACGGCTCTGTCTGCTGGTGTTTGAACGCAGCTTCATCAGCAGAAGGTTTAACTCTCTGTCTGCGGTCCAGTGGGCCTGATGCCACCAAATTAATGAGACTTAACGGGCAGCAGGCCCAGAGTTAAAACACAAACACACACACTGTTCATGCCTCTGCTCTCACTCTGTGTGTGTGTGTGTGTGTGTGTGTTTGTATTGTTTCTTTGTGTGCTGATAAAAATAAAACTCACTGGTGCTGCAAACGTGACGGGCTGAGACTGAGTAAAGAGTGGAAAAACAGGTTCCTGTTCATCTCAATATTTAGTCCTTCAAGATTTTTATGATTCAAAACCAGGAAATCATTCCTAAGTCAGACCCTATAGACCAAAATTTATATATATGTGTGTGTGTGTGTGTGTGTGTGTGTACGCCTTTATCAATCAGTATGTTTCTATGATACTCGAGAAAACCGAATTATCGCCCTACTCCAATTAAGACTGGACAACTGAAGTGCATGTAAACACCTTAGTCCAACTACAATCGGAGTCAGAGAACTCTGATTAGGACACCCAGATAATGCGATGTAGTGTTGTGTCGTTCATTAACGATTCATTCAAAGAACTGCTGAGTGAACGATGTTAACTTCATCACTTTGAGACCCGATTCGTTCCTTTCTCAGTTCAGCTGAGCTCAGCCTTGAGCCTGGTGTGCTGGTTGGGAGTGGAACTGCCGCCTTTGACTCTTTAATGAACGACACACAGCCAGCCAGCCAGCCAGCGGGCAAGCGGAGTCCAATGAACGACATGTATCAGTCAGACTGTGAACGAAATGAATGACTTGATGCAGGCAGAGGAGGGAGGGGTGTAGTGTTGTTCCTGAACTGCCGAGCAGCGGTTCGTTGACTGATGCTAAGATAAAATAAGTCATCATAGTGCCTTTACATTAATACACGTGTATAAACTTACCTGTAAGAAGGATTTAATTTCAGCCGATTTAAAAAAATACACTGATATATATTTTTAAAATATCATAATCCCCGCTACAGCTGCCATGTTTATTTATTTTTAATCTCTCCACTTTTCCACCATATAAAAGAATGACAACACGCGCTCGTTTAACGGGCGTGCTACTCGCTGCTGTGTTGTTTCTGCCGATGGCGACACACAGTTTTTCAGGGCAGGGGAGTGATCCTTCAGGACTTGGCGAATGAACGACGTGTCACCCAGTGAATGACGCCGTGACTTCAGCAGCAGGGGAGGGGAGGGGCTCGGTCAATGAACGAACTCGCCGCTGTGTCACTCACTGGTGTACGGCACCACCAGGATGGGGCTCCGAAGAACTAACTGATTCGGTGAACGAATCTTTTGAACGAATTGTTTTAATGAACGGATTCTAAAGATTCAGTCATAAGAACTGATCTTCCCATCACTAATGCAATTGGAATGTAATTTTCTCTACCATGTAACTAGCATAGTCGAAGTATGATCGGACAATGCATGTGCACGTGCGCCACGCCCCTGTAACCCCAGAACAAAATCACTAGAGAAGAGGAGTAGTGTGCGTCTCATCTGCAGAAAAAGTAGCATGTCTATCAAAAACAACGCTGTACGATGCTCCATCTTCTTGCTCCAAAATGCCCAGCAGCAGTTGTATGCACTTCTGATGTCTGGCACGGACCTGCTGTTGTTGTTGACAGTTGTATGGGGTCAGAAACAGCGCTGCTGAAAAGACCCATATCGCCCCCTGGTTTTGGGGAGGAGGACATGTTCACGCCAATAATTAAATTTTCTCAGCTGCATGTATACACAGACAAGGAGAGAAGTCTGATTCAGCAAAAAAAAATGAATTATGAGCTTAGTCCGATTAAACTGTGCTGGTCATGTGATGAGGTAAAAAAAAACAAAAAACATAAAACCGCCTGTTTTTAGATGGATCTGTCAAACAGACGCAGAATTTCAATCCAGAACCTCAAGATTTCATCATCATTGTTAGTCAGCTCTGTGATCTTAATCCCCAGAAGAGCCCCCATTCAGGGGTTTGTAGTGAGTCCCAGTTTCATTATTAAGCAGTAACTTACACAAAGGCTTAGCTGAAGTCTCCCTCTGCATTTTGACCCTGGTGGGTCTCAGATTCACAGTAAAAGGAAAGTCTCTCAGAGTCTCCACTCTGGTTTCCTGTTCCTCAGTCTGTCAGTGGAAAGTCTCAGTTTCTCTGTAAAAAGTCTCTCTCAGACTAAAACCCAGACCTGAAGGCTGCTGTGTTGGAGATAAACTCTGTTCACTGTTGTCTTTATTAATGCAAACTGAAAATGTTTGTCAACCCACTTTTAAAGTCTGTCTTCGTTCCTATTAACGGTTGTTTCTGTCCTCTTTATTAATGTGTTTAGAGAATAAATAGGTATTTTACTCACCTCATTTCCAGTGTGAAGGAGAGGAGGAAGCTGCTGATGAAGAGGAGAAAAACAGCCTGAAGATCTTCATAAACTTTGTCAGTTTGGAAAATAAAGATGGAGCCGCGAGCAGCCTTTCCTGCTGACCTAGTGAATCTATTTCTTAATGTTAGATCTCATTAAAGCTGCCGGGGTAGAAATATTCCTGATGTAAGAGTAATTAACAGTCTGACTGCTGACTAACACTAACGGACTAACACACTGATAATAAGCAAAATATTATAAAGCTGATAAACAGGACGGAGCGCGGGGTTAACGTTACTCATCAGAAAAAATGTGACCTATTTATTCAGAGACAGAGAGGCCGATTATACCGAGAAAAAAACACCTCCTGAAAAATCATTAAACTGAACTGATGGAGGGTCTCTGAAATATTTAAGCATTACTGAGGATGAATTTTACATTTACAGAAAAACAGGAAAAAAATCAGGAGAAAAAAGTCTGATTATTCAGGAATAAAGTAAAAAATTCATTAAAAAAATACACAACTACTGAGATTAAAATCAGAAGAAAAAAAAGTCTGAATTTTCAGAAATAAAGTCAAAAATTTACAAAAAAAACCAAACAACTACTGCGATTAAAGTCAGAAGAAAAAAGTCTTAATATTCAGGAATAAAGTCAAAAATTTACAGGAAAAAAATAAACACAATTACTTTACCGAGATTAAAGTCCTGAGAAAAAAGTCTGAATATTCAGGAATAAAGTCAAAAATTTACAAGAAAAAAAACACAATTACTGAGGTTAAAGTTGTAAGAAAAAAAGTCTGAATATTCAGGAATAAAGTCAGAAATTCATTAAAAAAAAAAAAAAAAACAATAACTGAGAGTAAAGTCAGAGGGAGAAAGTCTGGATATTCAGGATTAAAGTAAAAAAAAAAATTACAATAAAAAATAACCAAATTAATGAGATCAAAGTTGTGAGAAAAAAGTCTGAATATCAAGGAATAAAGTAAAAAAATGTCAATAAACACAATAACTGGGATTAAAGTCATGAGCGCAATAAGAAAAAGTTCAAATAAGTTAAAATTCATAAATCTACCGGAAAAAAAATGTCACAGATTTGTGACGAAAAAAGCCACAAATGTAAAAAAAAATGTTAGATTACGAGGATAATCATAAATTATGGTATTATAATAAACTTATAAAAACACAAATATAATACAAACTTATAAGAAAAAAATGTACAAAAAAATTCAACACTTGAAGATAAAAAATTACAAACTAGACAAATTCTAATTTTTTAATAAAATATATTTAAATGAAGAAGGATGGGTTTATAAAATCACTAAGAATAAGAAGCGACTATGTGAGAACACTGATAATCTATAAAAAAAATATAAATTAAACTTTTGAGAATGAATCCAATCTGCAATTTAAGAAAAAAGTTTTTCATTTATGAATAAAATTTTCACAAAATCTACGATCAAATTTCTAATACAAAGTTTTTTGAATTATTTGAACAAAAACTGAATTTAGGTGTGTTTATCAAAGTGTGGTGGCCGTGCTAATCTAGGCTAAACAGTAAGTCAAAATAAAACGTTCACACTTACAGATGCCACGTTTGTAGTAGGATCACGGATAGTTGGTACAGATCCATTCTTTATCTTCAGACATCTAGCAAATCCCTTGTTGATAAAACAGTCTGAAGTGAAATGGTGCGCACATACATACAGATATTTTGGAAGTGCCGCGGGTACATTCCCATTATAAATAAAATCCACCCATTGAGTCCTCAAATCCTCCGACGAGGGAGTTTTCAAAAGAGTTTTGTGCTTGTTTGTGCAGCCAACAACAGAGCAAACGTTGCCTCTTTTTCAGATCGTACTTTCGCCATGGTTCTAACCGGAGCAATGCGAGCGAGCGGCCGGGAATAATGGCGCTGTATTGATAATTTTTTGGGCAGGGCAGTGGGCGGCTCCATGGGCAGTACCATCAACCCACCAGCACTGACATGACGTCATGTCAGTGGAGTTTTCAGAACGGCTCTGAGCACACAGTTCCTAAATACAGAGATAACTACAAAACGATGGAATTTTTTCGAACTTGGAGAGATTGTAGCGGTTTTCTATCCCTGATATGCATCCCCCTCCCGTTAACAAAGTCAGTTTTTCATGCCATGGCCCCTTTAATAAACAGAACAACATATGTACAGTATGTGGACAATGGCAAAGCGCCCCCAACTGAGTTGGAACATGTCAGATTGTTACTCAGTAAATAAATCCAGATTTATTGTTTCTTTATATTAAATTGTGGTAAGGTTAAATTCTCAGTGGCTTGAGTTAAAATGCAAATTTATCTCTTCAATATTAAATAAATCCATTTAATCATATTGGCGTCTAAAAATTAACCTGATTGGCTGAGAAAGTGTAGATCTACAGACTCTAGAGTCTGAAAAACCTCAGCAGAACAAAAACACGCTGACTGTGTGCGTGTGTGTGTGCGTCAGGAACTCATGACTCATCACTTTTTAACATTTATGATTAACGGTTAATTTGTGAGAGTGGCTCTGTGTGTGTGTGTGTAAGACACCTGTAGATGCTGAGTTGGCAACCGGTTAACTGGCAGCACAGTCTGAGTCAGGAATTTACAAAAACACACACACACACGCACACACACACACACTCTCTCTCTCTCTCTCTCGCTCTAAACTGTAATCAAATCAGAGCTTAAATCTTTCAGAAGCTCGTTTGTCTCTCGTCAAGTTAACGAGCCTCCATTTAATGAACAGCTCTAAGCTCCGCCCATTTCGTGCCCTTACAGTACACTGATTGGTTATGATGTCACAGCAACTGAGAGGTCCTGATGGTCGTTAAAAACTGATTATTGATCAGAATCTCCTCAGGTCAGGTTTCTCTCCTCGTAAAAAAAAAATAAGTGAGTAAAATGATCAATCAGTAAGATAATTTTTGATCTCAGCTTTGATTGGTTGGTGTTCTTTCTTCATTCTCTAAACCATCATCCATCTGTCTGTCAGTTTGTCCGTCATTATTACTTTTATTATTATTATTATTATTATTATTATTGCTGGTTTTGCTGTGTGTCTTACTGGAGGTGTCCTCTATTAAGACATGCAGCATGAAGTCCAGTATACATACAGTTACACTCATAATGCAGCTGGACTCATTAGTCTGAAAACACAGTCAGTAAATCTGTGGTTTAGGGTCTTTAAAGATGAGGGTCTGCATCTCTATGTGGACTTTACAGACACACGAGTCCATACCAGTCTGTGTGTCTGTCTGTGTCTGTCATTCTGTCTTTCTGTCTGTCGTTCTGTCTGTGTCTGTCTGTCTCTCTTTTAATCATGTGTATTTCCTGATAATGGAAACCTGTGATAAAACCTCTTTTGTTGCTGCTGCTGATAAGCCCTGCAAAGCCTGGATCATGGTTCTCCATTAATTAGTCTGTACCCTTGCATCTTACTTGCATCACCAAAACTTAAAGTCACCTTAAAAAAAGACAGGCTATCCTCTGAAGGATTCAGACCCGGGTCAGACTGGCCCTAAATTCTTCTCTGAGACCCTGAAGGTTTACTCTCAACTCTCAGAAATGAAATCCACCGGAGTCCATTGTTTCCATTACACTTTAGTGAAATCACACAAATATACAAACTCAGCAGAAGGCAATGGCAATGGTATAAAAACGGACACAGGCTATTACATGAAGAAGATTCATCATCATCATCATCATCATTACATTTTAACTCAGCGAAAATAAAAAAATAAAAACAAGGCAATGGCAAATGGTATCAAAAATGGGCCCTGACTACATCCTGGAAAGCAATGTATCAAGGTGGCGTGTGTTTCTGCGTTTTTACGCACAAAAACAGGTTTTCCAGGCAGAGTGAATGAGCGGCGGCGCTGAGGCGTGGCAGGGGGATGGGTCGTGACGCTTCGTCGGAGGACCAAGAGGATCTGGGCACTGTGATGTCATCACAAACATGCCGAGAGCCAATCACAGACCGGTTTAAGACGTGTATTTAGAAGCCGTCAGTTGATTGGATGGAGGGAGGTAACCAGCTGGCTGCTTTAAACACTACAAGTCCCAGAGTGCATTACTGTAAAAAACAGTTCAACCTCATCCAGGTGTTTTTAGCAGGACTTCATGATCTTCTCCTCTGACGCTGAAATACGGCACCGACTGTACCCGGTATTTGGAGGTTATTTTTTCACCATTTGGTCTACGGTTTGGAAACAGATGCCGATGATCAAGCCCTGTTTATTTGTTCGGATCGGATAAATATAAAACATCGCCTTTTTGCTCTTGGTACAGGACCTGTTTAAGTTCAGAGAAACTGGAGGAACTTAAAACATCCTTGTGGTCTGTGGTTGACCGCTGAAATCGAATTATTCGAGTTAGTTTGGCGACATCCCAGCGTACTCTTCCCCCGGTCTTTACCCTGAAGCCTCACGATCTGAAACCCGGAGCGCCTGGAGCGCCGCTTGAATGAACAATCCCATCCTGAACTAAGACACAAGATCCAGTGTGAGCGGTGCTTCTCAACCTGCAGCCCGAGGACCCTCATGAGGACCAAATAGATGAGATTGTGAAATCTGAAGGTTTGTTTTTGGACATTTGTCGGGAAACATGCATAGGGATAAATCATGAATCCTGAACTGACCGCAGTTTTCTAAGAAACACCGACTCTGAATAATAATAATAATAATTATATTATGGTACAATAATGACATCCGACCCCCCCCCCCCCACCCACACACTCAGAGGGGGTCCAGGGATTTTTGCTGCTGCTGCTGCTATGGTACAATGAAGCCCACTGGGATTAGCTGTCAACCAAATGTCAGGAGTCTGCGAGGTGGGAGGGGCTTAATCAGATGAGAGGGGAGGGTCATTCAACACTGACGGGGTCTCAATATTACATGTCTGAAGAGCCGGAGAACCAAACAGATCGGCAACCCTCTTTTTAACTGCTGCTCCACATCCGTTTTTGTGCCCAGAAAATATAATTTAATAAACAAGTTAATAAATAAATAAGTGACTGCAGTCACATATTATCTAATCAAAATAAAACGTCTTTAAAATTTGTGCAGAAAGTTTTCAGTTCTTGGGACTCAGCCCACTTCTTTTCAAAAATTTTAAATTTATATTAAAGATAAATAAGTGTCCACAGTCACATATTTAGATATTAATCTAGATTTTATAAATTTTTCATCTTTTTATATATTGTCTGCCTTCCTATAATATTTCATGTTTTTACTACCAAAATATCAACTTATATTATCCCAATATCAGAGGGATTGGCCTCGCTTTTATTCTCTTCATTCCTTGGCTTTGATTTTGACCCCCTGAATGCAATAGTATGTGTCTGCAGAGCCGGATGAACGTGATATTTTGTGTGTTTTTCTTGTATATTTTCATGTGCAATCTCATGCACATTATTAGTTATCGCACTACTGTTTCATTCACTACAATGCTAGTAGCCTACGGGTCAAATCGTACATTTCCGACTTCAGACAAGCTGATGTTAGCATTAACACATTTACATTTTTTTCAAATTCAAGACATCCATCCATTATCTACCACTTGTTCCCGTTTCTGGGGTAGCAGGGGGGCTGGAGCCTATCCCAGCATCTTCGGGCGAAGGCAGGGGACACCCTGGACAAGTCGCCAGTTCATCGCAGGGCTGACATATGAACAACCATCCACACTCACATTCACACCTATGGGCAATTTGAAAGTGGCCAATTAACCTAACCCCACTCCTGCATGTTTTTGGGAATTGGGAGGAAACCAGAGTACCCGGAGTAGACCCATGCAGACACAGGGAGAACATGCAAACTCCACACAGAAACGCCCTGAGACCGGATTCGAACCCAGGACCTTCTTGCTGTGAGGTGACAGTGCTAACCACTACACCACTGTACCGCCCTTAAATTCAAGACAACAGTTTTATTAATGACTAAAAATTATGTGGTTCATGTTTAATACTCCATCATGATGTCGCTCTATTCGAGGCGATAACCTTCGAGAAAGAAGCAGCAATTAGGGGAGGTCACGTGTTTCAGGTTTTGGATCTGTCATGCAATGACCTACTCTGTCCAGCAGGGGCACAAAGAGGGTTGTGGATCTGCTGGGCTCTCCGGCTCTGCAGACACCCCCTTCTCCGGGGTCTCCCAGAGCATGTTTGTTGGTAAATATAAGGGACAGAACCATCTCTTCTTTGGAAATAACTGAAGCTGACAAAGCTCATCTCAGTTTCTCATCCTGTTTGTTGACTTGTTTTAAATTCGACAGAGACGGTACGGCGGTGTTGTTGTTGTTGTTTTGATTCTTTGGATCTCTGTCCTGTTTTCACTCGATTACATTCACTGAGTTTTATCGATGTACAGGTTCGTCTGTCCTTTTCTCTGCTGACTTTCTCCTTCACAGTTTAGTTTGTTGTTTGCCCAGTTGAAGTAGTTTCACTCACTCACTCACTACAGACCTAATTTTCTCACAGACACTGCTAAACTAACTTCAGTGAATCTTCGGTCTGTGATTTGGTCCCAGTGAGGATTGATTTAGTTTATTATTTCCAAAGAGGGATTCCACAAAAAAAAAAAAAAGGCTCTCAAACTAACTGAAGGATCTCTGAACGCCTCGCTCCCCTCGCTGCTGATCAACTCCTGGAAACATCAGAAGAGTCATTAAAACTTCAGCCGTTTTAATGACTCCTCTGATTCTTCTCTGTGAGGTGAGTCTGATTTTAACCAATTACATCAGTCGATATGGCAGGATCAGTTTCCAGGTGGATCAGGTGGATGAGTCTGAACATGCCCGGATGTCGAGAACAGTGTGTGTGTGTGTGTGTGTGTGTGTGTGTGTGTTGAGCTCTTTTGTCTCTTTAACGCTGAACAAACTCATGAACCCATGTAAACACACATTCCCACAATAAATAAAATACATTGTCAAAAATAATTTAAAAGGAAATTAATCAATAAATATCTCACTGCTGGACAACGTTAAAGTCTCTGAGCTGTGTGTGTGTGTGTGTGTGGATAAATGGGTGTAATTAAACATATAGATATGAACCCAATCCCTATTTATTTGTTTGTTTTCTGTTTCAGGAATTAGACCCAGCCCACCCACAAGCACCCTTCAGTCTCTTTTACCTCCTCCCAGCTGTGTGTATGTGTGTGTGTGTGTGTGTGTGTGTGTGTGTGTGTGTGGGGGGGGGGGGGGGGGGGGTCAGCAGTCATACACAACATACACACATACGCACACACACAGCTCGCTGTCACCGTGGAAACACATGCAAACATGACTGATATAAAATGACTGTATCAGAGTGTCGACGTGTGAAAAGTGTAAATCCTGGATTTTTCAGGTCTCTCTATGAGATGAGGAGAAAACAGCCTCAAAGTCAAAGTCTGTTTTTGGTGGATCTCAGTCATCTCACCATCACGGCTGGATAGACGGAGTAGAAATAGTGTTAAAAAAATGTAAGGTTTAAGTTCACGTTAATGTCAGTTATTTTCATTTTCTATCACCCTGAAAATTTCTTGTGATGAACTTTGTAAAATTTTTACCACTACCAAACTATAAAACCAGATATTGGTTTGACTAGGATTTAGTGACAATAACTGCGCCTAAAGTACGCTGAATTAAATTTAATATGATGCAGATTTTTGGGAAAGCCTAAATTCAGGATGACAAGTCTGACTGCCAAAGGAGAAACAAACCAGTTTAAATATCCTGGTTTTTAACTGGAGTTTGGTTTGACCATTTCTGATGCAACAGGAGGACATCGGGAGAATCTCGACCCTGATCGACTTCAGAACTAAAATCTGAAACACATGTTGAACTTTGGTGCAGTGCTAATTTGCATCTGTTCTTGACTCTAAGTCATTGAACGCCTCTTCTTTACCGTGTGTTCGTTCGTGTCTGTAAAAATGAACGCCTCCCTACCAGGATGTTTTATTCTACAGGTTCATTTTTAAAATTCGGACTAACAGATTTAATTTCCTCTTAAACTGTGAAAAATCCATCTGACAGTCCAGGATCAGGATCAGATCTGTTGCTTTCTCCTCCTCCTCCACCGTCCTTCCTCTCCTTTCCACTCTGGGGGTGTTTCCTCCTCTCTCCTCGGTTGGTTTGATGGATGACTGTGCCTCTGTCTGTTTCCCCCTGATCAGTATTCTCCCTCTCTCCCTCTCTCTGTATTCCAGCAGCGTCTCCTTTCCTCCCTCGCTTCCTCCTCCTCTTCTTCCTTTGACTTTAGCATGCAAACAGAAAATCTGACCTCCTCTTCTCATCCTAATCCTACCGTTTACTATTCTAACATTTGGTTCTCCCCTTCTTCTACACCTTTTGAACGCTGGAGCCTCCTCGTCCTCCTCCTCTACACTCCCCTCTCTATAATCATTTCTCCTTTTCTTCTCTCCTCTGCATGCAGCGGGTGTTTCCTCCTCCTCCTCCTCTACATGCATCATCCCTTTCCCTTCCTCTACATCCTCCTCTTGAGATTTGCTCATTTCTCCCTCCTCCTCACCCTTCAGAAACTCCTCACCTCCTCTAAACTGCCGTCACACCATTCCGAGGAAAAGGTAAATTCTGATCAAAATGGCGACGAGGAGACAATTAAAAAATGACTGGCTGAGTTTTAATGGCTTTATCTTTGCCAATGACTTTGACTTTGAAGCAATTTGAGGTTTTTTATTTTTGAAAGAGATAAAAAAATTTGAAAGATTTGAAAAGCTCTGAAGATAAGATCATCAGATTACACGGTGTGACTATAAAGAAAAAGGTTTTTAATTGAGCTGCAGATACTATCAGTGATTTAACGCTTGAGTTTCCACTGCAGCAGGAGCACGCACGCACGCACGCACACACACACACACACACACACACACACACACACACACACACACACACACACACACACACACACACACACACACACACACACACACACACACACACACAGTCTGAATGAACAGTGGTATTGGTATGGTAGTGGCTTCCCTTCCCTGTTCTATAATTAATCTTCTAAAAGGCAGTCTTTTATCAGGACCCATCTTCCTCCTCCTCCTCCTTCTCACTCGGATCCTTTTGGCCCCAAAGATCTAAACGACAGTGAAACAACAGCAAGAAAGGTGCTTTGTAGCTTTATGGCATCGCAGAGAGCCAAGAGAGAGAGGCGCTTCAGCTGTGGTGGAACATTTTCAAACGCCACGCATTTCGACGGTCCTCCAGAGAGCTGATGATGGTGTTGGAGAAACACAGTGTCTACAGATGGTTTCACATTTTGCATTTCTTCACAGGCCTCCAGAGGCCTTCTTATAAAGAAAACAAGGAGATAAAGAAGGAGCTGATGCAAAAAGATGGACAGTTTAACAAACAACTGCATGCAAACTTGCAAACGATTCGAATGTTTTCATGTTCGATTTTTTTTTGGAGGTGAAATGAAACCAAAGTGATGATCTGAAAAAAATGGAATAATTATTGCCTTGACTTTGAATTTGATCCACATGACTAACCAAAAGAGACTCCGAGGAGTCGGCAGAGTGCTAACTAGTCTTGGTGTGTTTGTAAAAGGTCAAAGGTCTTTGTTGAACTTCTGCGTTCTCAAATCTGAGACCTCCGGAGGATCTGAGTCGGCCGTGCAAAGTAAGCGTGTTCCACCACAAGAAGGAAAAAAAAAGGTTTGACATGATGGAAAGTCCTCCACCCAACTAACCTGAAGAGACTCCGAGGAGTCGGCAGAGTGCTAACTAGTCTTGGTGTGTTTGTAAAAGGTCAAAGGTCTTTGTTGAACTTCTGTGTTCTCAAATCTGAAACCTCTGGAGGATCTGAGTCGGCCAAGCAAAGTAAGCGTGTTCCACCACAAGAAGGAAAAAAAAAGGTTTGACATGATGGAAAGTCCTCCACCCAACATGCAGCATCATTCATTCAGAGAGTACGAGGGTTTCACACTGGGCCTGGACTCTCAGATTAGGATTGGTACTGATTGGTGCTGGTCCAGTCTTCACATTTAGCACTAACTGGCAATTTCTACCGCATCCTGAGCGGCTACGAAAAGGTCAAAGGTATCCGCCGATCGCAGCTGATCGTAACTATTCAAGTTAACGTGTCAATTTCCACCGCCTTCTTTTCCATTCCACTGCGTTCTATTTTTTTCAAACGCCAGAGCATGCTGGATAAAGTCAGCACAGATTAACCCGTGCTGGAAAGGAAGTTGGGCACAGACACAAAATAAAACATCCGGCTTCTTTTCAAAATAAAACACTCCATGTTTCAGGCGGATCGTATTTCACACCATGCAAACGGGCGGAGACGAACGAGTGAAAGGTTTTTAGACATCATTTCACCCCGATGACACCATGGATGAGGAGATGCTGATTCTAGAAGTCTAGAAGTAGATTTCCTCCTCTGGAAGGACACAATCTACTGCTTATATGTCTATGTGTGTGTCTTTACAGAGACAACTGGTTATTGCGTGATTGAACGTAAATCTGCGGGTTCTTGTGAGTTCTTGTACTGCTGTCTGTAATCCGCCAGGAAATTCGTCTCACAAACGAATCCGGTTGGAATTGCCATACGGCGAAAATCGCCGCTGTTCTGGATGCGGTGGAAATCTCAGGTTAGTGGTTTTGTTTCTAAGTCTGACCCTGCATACTGTGAGAACCCGGGTTCTCTGGGATGAACAAGGCTACACCATCACCAACCCAACCCCACCCAGACCTCCAACCAGAACATCTTCAAACAAACATCCACCTAAAGGTCCAGTTTGTTCTCCAGACGGGTCAGACTCCCTCAGTCCTCTTAAATCAGTCCGGCTGTGGAGGGTCAGGTCAGTTCCGTCTTGATCGCCTCAGCTCTCTCTCTTCCTCAGACTCCGATGTAGCGTAATAATATACAAGTTCAGCTCCGTAACTCCTTAACACAGTTCTTATTACATGTTAAAATTTCAATATTTCTGTTTTCCATTCTTTTTGTTTTCTTCTTTTTTCTACTGTATACTTTATCATCTTCATCATCATCATCATCATCATCATCATTATTATCATCTTTCTTTTTTTTGTTGTTTACAATTATGGCCACAAGTCTTTAAAGTTCTTCAGCCTGGTCCGGTTAAAACTCCATTAAAGGTTGTTTTTGACCCGGGTTTGGTCCAGGTCCGGTCCAGCTCTGACGTGATCCGGTCCGGTCTTTACATGGCACTGGGCTTGTAGTTCTGCACAGTATTTTCCCCTGGGCACGGTTCGCATGGCGCTGTAAAGCATGGCTGTATATGTGTGTGTGTATGTGTGTGTGTGTATGTGTATGTGTGTGCAAGGTCTGTAGCGATCCACACCAAACAAAAACAGGTACTGAATCCAGAACCACTTGGAACCTGAAAAACTCTGATCAGTCCACTTCCAAGAAGTCCTGGTCTTCCTAAAATCAACAGAATAAGAAGTTAAGCTTCTTTACAGACCTTGCCTGTGTGCCTGTGCTGGAATGTATTCAAAACCTTATTCATTTGGGTTCAATTCCACAGTCTTGATTGGTCGGGCAGTACATTACTAAAGAGTCTTCCTGGCCAATAGGAGGGCCAGAGGCCAATGATGGCGAAGGGTCTGGGGGGGGGGGGGGGGGCTTAGAGAAAGAGGTCAAGTGAGGAAATGGTTAAAGCAAAATAGGAGGTGAACGAAAGGAAACAAGGACATAGGACAGGTTTATGGACACAGGAACTGGTCGATCAGTAGGCATCGGGCTCAGTGTGCTGTGGTACAGAGTGATTGTCCAGAGAAAACATCGAGTGGTTCCTTCGTTCAGCGACTCGCAAACTTCTAGATCCTGTCAAGGCTTGGCCCACAAGCAGAGTCTTGAATCCTCGGGATTTCACTTTCGGGCCAAGTCCTCCGGTATTGGGACATCACTTTTCCTGCCTTCTTCTCCTTCATTAAAGCTTGAAACAACCTCCACCATCTTCAACAAAGACTTCCTTGTGTTGGTCAGATAAACCACATGATCAGTTTTGCTTTAGCTGATCCTCGGACACTAGGGTGTGGATCCAAGATGAAAACATATTGTCCAAAATAGCGACATCAGTGAAGAGGGTTCAAACTCCCTTGCCAACCCTTGCATTGACATGGTTTAGCCCTGATTCATCCAGTCTTTACAGGGACCCTGATGATAAGGCTAAACCTGTTGGACTTCCACCAGTCCAACAGTCCAAACATCGTTGTGGTTTCTCGACTCTCAGTCTGAACTCCTTTTCCATGAAGGTTAGGTTTAAGTGGTCCCGGATCCTTGTCTTTGTTTCAGTCCCTGCTGGAATCTAGAAGTTCGTTTTTGCACCAAAATGACGCTGTTCCGTGTTGAAATCCTGTAAATGTATCCAAGTCAGTTTGTAAAGTAATTTTCCGCCCCAAGGAGGTAGTTGGGGTCCTAGCCAGCCAGTGAATCAGTCTTCAAATCAATCAATCAATCAACTGACCAATAAACTGCTGATGGATTGATTGTAAAAAGGGCCAAAGCCGTGGCTGTCAGCTCGGTCCGACACTGAGCAGTTCAACTGACTGTAACGACAGTTCAGAAAAACAAAATGCCCCCCCCCCCCCATTCTTCCACCTGTTCCCCACCATCCATCAGTCCATCAGTCCATCTGTCCTTCCCCTCCTCTCAGCTGCTCCCAGACATCAGGTTGATGGCTTGCTCCAGTTTGTGCCTCAGTTTGTGTTTGCGACAGTACCCGTCCCGGTCCAACGCCGTCAGGATCTGCGAAGGAAAGAAAAGACATGAGAAACCTTAAACAGGAAAACTTCACGTGAACTGTGCGACCAATAGCATAGTTGCAGCTGCGAAGCTTTGCTAACGCCGCTCAGTGAGAAGGTCAGTGGTTGCTTAGAGTTAGGCATCACTTTCTACAAAGCTTTGTAAAAAGTAACACCCTGAGTTTAACTCTCCATCAGTAACAAAGCAGCAGCTCCAATGAAGTGGTGAATAGAGCTGAAAGAAGGGTTTACATTCAGTACGTTTACACGCACAGTTTAATCAGACTAAGCTCATTATTAGTTTTTTTCGCCGAATCAGACTTTTCTCCTTGTCCGTGTATACATGCAGCTGAGAAAATTTAATTATTGATGTGAACATGTCCTTCTCCCCAAAACTGGGCGGCGATACGGGTTTTTCAGCAGCGCTGTTTCCGACCTCATACAACCGTCAACAACAACAGCAGGTCCGTGCCAGATGTCATAAGTGTCTACAACTGCTGCTGGGCATTTTGGAGCAAGAAGATGAAGCATCGTACAGCGTTGTTTTTGTCCTACAATATGGACACACTACTTTTTCTGCAGATTAGACGCACGCTACTCCTCTGCTCTGGTGTTTTTATTCCTGGGTTACGGAGGTGTGGCGCGTGCATGCACATGCACTGTCCGATCATACTCTGACTACGCCGGTTACATGGTAGAGAAAACCAAATTCTAATCGCATTATCTGGGTGTCTTAATCGGAGTTCTCCGACTCCAATTGGAGTTTGACAACTCCGACTGGAGTCGGACTAAGGTGTTTACACCCTGTTGAACTGGTTCACATCATACCTCTCTGGCCGCACTCAATACATCCAACTCAAGTTCCTCAAATCCACCCCCCCCCCCCCCCATTACCTCTGGTGTGGACAGAGCCCTGGGGCCCCTACTCTTCATCATCTACCTCCTTCCTCTTGGCAATATCTTCTGTAAATACAACATCCATTTTCACTGTTATGCCGATGACACCCAGCTCTATCTCACCACCAAACCCTCCCCCTCTCTCCCACCCACCTCCCTTACTGACTGCATCACTAAAATAAAAAACTGGTTCACCCAAAATTCCCTGAAATTAAACAGCAATAAAACCGAGGTCCTCATCATTGGCACAAAATCCACCTTATCCAAAACCTATAGCTTATATCTCAATATCGACAATTTCACCCTCCCCCCAAGTCAGGAGCCTGGGTGTCATCCTGGACAGTACACTATCTTTTCAACATTACCCGGACTGCCTACTTCCACCTATGCAACATCAATCGCCTCCGCCTTTCCCTTACCCCCCACACTGCCGGCATCCTTGTTTACAGTCTCATCACTTCCCGCCTCCAAAAGGTCCAGAATTCAGCTGCCCGCATCATAACCCGTATCTCCTCCATCCACCACATCACTCCAGTCCTCCAACAGCTCCACTGGCTCCCGGTCCAGTTCCGCATCCAGTTCAAAGTTCTCCTCCT
The DNA here is from genome assembly GCA_962446985.1 of Xyrichtys novacula. Taxonomy (NCBI): domain Eukaryota; kingdom Metazoa; phylum Chordata; class Actinopteri; order Labriformes; family Labridae; genus Xyrichtys; species Xyrichtys novacula. Next base: position 20,318,522 of record OY660885.1, on the reverse strand, counting down.
TACATTAAAGGTCATCCACAACCTCGCCCCCTGATATCTGTCCGATCTCCTCCACATTACAACTCCCCCCCGCCCGCCTCAACACCATGGGGAGCAGAGCATTCAGCCGCTCTGCTCCCCGGCTCTGGAACTCATTACCACCCGATCTCAGGAACACTGACTCTTTCACCCTTTTCAAATCAAGACTCAAAACATATCTGTTCAGAACTGCCTATCCACCATAATGTCCATTTTTCTGTCTCTTTGTTTTTCCTTATTTATTTATTTATTTTGATATTGCTCTTAAATGTGTTTTAAATGTTTTATGCTGTTTTTAATGTGATTAATGTGAGGACGCTGGCGTGTATGTCGCCGCTTCTCATGTCCAGCTATTTCACTATTTATAATCCACCTGATACATTTTGCGTGTCTAATTCTGCCATTCTCGCATACTTTTCGATTACAACTTTAATTGCACTGCGTGTCCAGCAGTGGTCAAGCACTACCAACGTTACCTGGATGAATCCAGCTGGCTACTATGGAACAAACCGGAATCTTACCGTTGGACAGACAAACCTGGCACCACCGGCGGCAGATCCTAGTCTCTTGGACCAACATCGCTGTGGCTTTCTGGATTCCATCGACAACGTCATCGCTGTATCCAGGTGGGACCTCCACCTGAAATCGCCCTGCAGTGCAAACCTGTGGCTTAGCGCCCAGCCCAGCTAGGTGCGCCCCCGGCATGGCTCTCTTCAGATACTCCGCAACAGAACTGATGAATCTCTGCTCCTCCACCCCCCGAGCTGCCTAGATGTCTTAAAGTCTCTCCACATCTTGCGTCGTCCCAGATATGTCCACAGAGCCTCCCGATATAAGTTTATGCATATGAATACAACTCCGACTGTCCCTACAGTCCGATGCCATACTTCCTTGTTGCGACGTCATCAAAACAAACGTCACGCAGAGCTTCCCAACCTGTGTCCTCTGGCTTGTGCTGTCATACCTGGCCCCTCTGATGCACCCACCAAAAAGACTGAAAACTTTATGCTCCTGAATACTCGCTCATTAAACAACAAGGCAGAATTAATCCATGACATAATCACTGAAAGAAAACTCCATTTCATGTGTCTGACCGAGACATGGCAAAATCAACAAGATTTTTTATCTCTCAATCTGGCCACTCCCCCAGGCTATGTTTACATCCAAAAGCCTCGCTCCATGGGCTGTGGTGGTGGGCTGGCTGTCATACATAATTCAGACATCATGATTAAAGATCTTCCCATTAACTCCAGCACTTTTGAGTGTATGCATTTTGTGTTGACAGGGGCTGCACAGCTACAAGTTGTGCTTGTCTACCGCCCTCCCAAAGCCACCAGCGGGTTTCTCTCTGAGTTCTCTGAGTTACTCACCACTGTCTGTCCCATGTCCCCATCCACCAATATTTTGGGCGATTTTAATATTCATGTGGACTCACATAGCTGCCCTTTCGCAACTGAATTCTTATCTCTCCTTGAGTGTCTAAACATAACACAGCATGTGTATGGTCCCACACATGTCAAAGGCCACACCTTGGACTTAGTGTGCTCCACTGGCATAACTCCCCTCAATCTCCAGTGCCTGGACCTAGCTGTCTCGGATCACCGTGCCATCCTCTTCTCTGTACCTGAGCCTTCACCCAGACTGTGCGTGAATCGAACAATCACATTCAGGAACATCAAGCGCGTATCCACACCTGCACGGTCGAGCATACTGGCACTACATCTTGCCTCCCACCCCTCCAGCCACACTGTGGATGCCCTCACTGAGCACTAAAACAAAGCTCTCTCTCTCAGTCTGGATGCTGTAGCCCCCCTGAAGACTCGGTCCATCACTCTCAGCCAGCCTGCACCTTGGTTCACTCCTGAGCTCCGCCTCCTGAAGGCAACTGGGCGTCGGCTTGAAAGACTGTACAAAAAATCTGGACTAGCTGTACACCAAGAGGCCTACAAAGACCATGTGGGGAATTACAAAGAGGCTCTCTCCAGGGCAAAAAACTCTGTACTACTCCACTCTCATCAGTAAACACCAGAATCACCCAAAGCAGCTCTTCTCCACTGTTACCCGTCTCCTCCGCTCTCCAGATCCTCCCCAACCATCGGATGCCGCAGAACTCTGCTGTAAGTTCCAAACTTTCTTTTAGCAGAAAGTGGACGACATTCACCTGCAGCTCCGTCAGACTGGCGCTCCATGTCCACCTGCCTTTCACCTGAAGGACTGCAACTCAACCTCTTCTGCCTATCCACATCAGTGCCCCCTCTCCTCATTCTCACCACTCAGCAATAACCAGGTCATGGACCTTGTGTCAAAAGCTAAAACCACCTCTAGCAAACTGAACCCCATGCCCACGGCCCTGGTAAAGGCATGTCTGCCCACACTGCCCTACCATGACCAAGATCATTAACACCTCCCTTACATCAGGTGTGGTGCCCTCCAGCTTTAAAATGGCTGTGGTCATTCCCACCCTCAAAAAATCCGGCCTGGACCCTGATGACCCTGGAAATTACCTCCCAATCTCCAACCTACCCTTCCTCAGTAAGATTCTGGAAAGAGCAGTGGCTGCCCAACTACAACACCACATGTCCCACCATGAACTCTATGAACCCCTCCAATCTGGTTTTCGACCCCACCACAGCACAGAAACAGCTCTCATTAAGATCATTAAGATCATCACTATCAAGGACTCTAACTCAACCCCAGCTCCAGTCAACCACGGCGTGCCCCAAGGCTCAGTGCTTGGCCCCCTGCTGTTCACCATCTATATGCTCCCTTTTGGCCAGATCATCCAACAACATGGACTTAGTTTCCATTGCTATGCTGACGACACCCAGCTCTACATTAGCACCAAACCTTCTGCTCCCTCCCCTATCACTAGTCCACTGCTTACATGAAATAAAGACATGGATGGCCACCAACCTACTCAAACTGAACAACAATAAAACAGAGCTCATGGTGGTGGCCCCTCCATCTCTGTCCAAGGAAGTTGGTGATATTCTTCTGAATGTCGATGGCTGTACCACCAGGCCTTCCCGAGATGTGCGCAACTTGGGTGTTATCCTGGACTGTCACCTCTCACTCCAAGCCCACATCAGTAACACCATCAAATCTGCCTTCTTCCATCTCAAAAACATCTGCAGACTCCGGCCCTCACTGTCAGACTCTGTTGCGGAGACTCTGATCCATGCTTTCATCTCCTCCCGTCTGGACTACTGCAACGGTGTCCTTTTTGGTCTTCCCACCAAAGCACTGGACAGACTTCAGAGTGTCCAAAACTCGGCTGCCAGGGTCCTCACACGTGCAAAGCAGTGGCAACACATTACCCCCACACTCAAGCAGCTTCACTGGCTCCCAGTGAAGCTACGCATCATCTACAAAATCCTATTCCTCACAGACAAATCCCTCCACGCTCTTGCACCCCAGTACCTCTCCGATCTCATCCAGCATTACTCCCAATCAAGGTCCCTGAGATCCTCTGGCAAGGACCAGCTTGTCATTCCCCGCACCAGGCTACGGACCTTTGGTGACAGAGCCTACTGTGTTGCTGCCCCCATCCTTTGGAACAGTTTGCCCCTCCATCTCCGCCAGGCCCCCACACTGGCTACGTTCAAAAAGCATCTGAAATCGCAACAATTCACCGAAGCCTATGGTCCTTAACCACACCGCCCCCCATCCCCACTTCTACCCCCTCCCCTCCTCTCTCCTCTATCCCCTAGCCCCATCTCCTTTTGTACAGCGACCTTTGGTTACTTGAAAGGCGCTATATAAAACTAAGTTATTATTATTATTATTTGTACGGTGACCTCAAGTGTCAGAAAGGCGCCTTCAAATAAAATGTATTATTATTATTATTATAATTATTATTATTATTACTATTATTATTTACATGCACTTTAGTTGCCTGGTCCTTATCGGAGTGAGGTGATAATTCTGTTTTCTCTAGTGTCATGGAAATGTACTGAGTGATAAGGAGAGTTTAGAGCTGCTAATCCTGTTAAGTTAATCTACAGGTGTCCCAGTCTGGAGTTACAACTGTTTTTTTTATTTTGACTAAAAGTACATCAACATTCAACAATTATTGTTATAGAAAACTGAAGACAGGCTGGACATGTGAGCGAGGCAGAGAGGGGAGGACCTGCAACCCAGAGGAGGGGTTTGGATCTGGGCAGGTGAGCTACCAGGTAAGCTCTCACAGCAGTGGTCATTAGAGCTGACCTTTGATCTACCTTACAGATTTAAACTTTCTTACCTCTTCCTTGTACTTGTTGATGTAGAAGTAGAGCTCACTGAGCGCGCTCAGTGTGTTGAACTCAGTGCCATGGAGACGGGACTGCTCCACCAGGTAGGCGTCCATGTCCTGATCACTGATACTGGGCATTTTAGAAATATCCCTGTAGTACCTGTCAAACACACACGCATGCACGCACACACACACACACACACACACACACACACACACACGCACACACACACACACACACACACACACACACACACACACACACACACACACACACAAGGTTTTTTAAACAATGGTTTATAATTAACTGTCTGACAAACAGCTTTGGGGTTCATCTTCAGAGACACTCATCAAGGTCACCGATTCAAGTTCAACTGTTTCTTTCAGAGGAAAATTAATTATTTTCATCAGTAAGTTTTATTTGGGGGTTCAGCTCTGTTCTCAGAACTTCCTGTGTGGGGGGGAGCAGCAGCAAGGACCCTGAACTCTGTCCTGTGGGCTCGTCTATCTGCACAAAAGGAAAGCCAAAGCCTGAGGCAGGAAAAGCATCAGCAAAGATTCTGTGAACTTAAGGTTTTGAAGAACCACTTTGACATTTGACTTTGGAATGTGTGGAAGTTGAGCAGTAAGATCAGCCAAGACTCTGTGGGCCTAGCTTGACTTTGTGGCGATGTGGGTTCATTTACCCCCAATTTTCACCACATTCAGAACGGCTTCGATCCAGAATGGCGGCCATTTTCGCCGTATGGCAATTCCTCCCGGATCCGTTTGTGAGCAATTTTATAGCGGATTACGGACAGTGGTAATTGCGAGAACTCACAAGAACCCGTGGATTCACGTGCAATCACTTGATAACAAGTTGTCTCTATAAAGACAGACACATACACATATAAGCAGTAGACTGTGTCCTTCCAGAGGAGGAAATCTACTTCTAGACTTCTAGAATCATCATCTCCTCATCCATGGTGTCATTGGGGCGAAATGACATCTAAAAACCTTTCACTTGTTCGTCTCTGCCCGTTTGCATGGTGTGAAATACGATCCGCCTGAAACACGGAGTGTTTTATTTTGAAAAGAAGCTGGATGTTTTATTTTGAAAAGAAGCTGGATGTTTTATTTTGTGTCTGTGCCCGACTTCCTTTCCAGCACAGGTTAATCTGTGCTGAATTTGTCCGGCATGCTCCGGCGTCTGGAAAAAATATAACTCTTGCAATCAGCTGTGGAGTCCTGCGATCCGCAGCAGAACGGAAAGAAGGCGGCGGAAATTGACACGTTAATTTGAATGGTTATGATCAGCTATGATCGGAGGATACGAACTTTTGGTAGCTGCTCAGGATGAGGTGGAAATTGGCAGTTAGTAGTAACTTGTTAGCTTGTTGTCCTTCACGGTCATGTTATTTTACATTGTGGAATCTTCATGAATAAATATGCTGTGTTCATCTTCCAAGTGTGTAAGTAAATTCGCAGTCAGACCCGATTGTTAAATCACCATTTTGACTAGTTTTCTACATAGCTTTAGAGCTAGTTAGCATGCTAGCTTGTTCTTAGATAATGTTGCGATGTTGTGGTTTTGAGTTGTGGGATTATCTAGATTATATTATCCGAGTTTCCCATCCTTCTCGCTCAGCCAGTATTTCAGTCTGTTGTCTATGTAGCTACCTCTTGATTTAGTCATAGTTACAGAGTTTTAGGCTGCAGTAGTTAGGTTTGACAGCTCAATAGCTAGTTAGCATGTTAGCTACCTCTCCACCCAGCTCTTGTAGTTGGGGATGTCTTTAGCGTAGAGCAGCTTGTTGGACGGAGAGTCCTTTCCGAGTCTATGTTCCGACGTCGAGCAGGAGTCCATGAAGGTCTGAGCGACGACTGACAGACAGGCGTCGGTGATGCTGCTCTTATGGATGTCGAACACGAACTGAGGATTCTTGATGACGTTCACCCAGAACCTGAGAGGAAGGCTGAGGAAACACAGACGAAGAGTTCGGTATCTGAACTTCGGCATTTTTACACCAAAGTCTTTCCTGTTTTGATTTTTCTCACCAGTTGCTTTTCCAGGTGTGTCGGACGTCGGGGTCGCTGATCTGTCGTTTGTCTGCCTGCTCATCCAGGAAGTCAAACATGTATTTGATAGCCAATGGGAGAGCAGAGCCTCGGTGGGCGGTGCTAAACACAGTCTCAAACAGGTCGTCCACAAACTTCTGCAGTGTCCCCTAGTGGTGGGAGGACCAAACAGAGAAAAAGGTCATATCTACAGCCCAGTTTATTGAATTTCTCGACTAAAAGAACAAATAAAGTACCTGAAAAATGAAAAATGTATTGATTCAAAATTAAAAATGTAGGCAGAGTGATAAACCAAAGACACCCAGAGGCTTTGGTGCGCGAAGCTTTGAATTCAATAAATGAATGGATGTGATGCCGTGTGTTTGTGATAACATACAGAAATGATGAAGTTATTAATATGGTGTTTGTCTTTACGACACAGTTGCAGTGTCAAAAAGGGGAAGAGGACATAAATTATGGAGAGGGTTGTGATGTGGATGTGCTAGTGTTACTTAGTTTGTTGTTCGTACTTTTGTTACAGGGACAACATATAAAACATAAACATTTCATTTATATTTATTTATTTATATTTAAAAACAACTTTTCAACAAGTCTCGAGTATATGGATTGTGAGTGGGGGAGGACTGCTTTTCGCTGCCTGTTAAATCATCTGCCAAACCCGTGAACTGTTTCTTGAATCAGTCACGTGGTACAGCCGGGTAGCGAGGCTTCGGACGTCATCATATTTGGCTCCATCCCTACATGAAGCAAGCCTTGATATGCGCTTCGCGGAAACGCCCCCTTCATTACTGGACACACGCTTCGAAGCCTGAAGGACACATCACTACCCGACTCAGTACATGCTATCATGACAGACATCTACACACTCGTGTCTAATCAGAACTGAAAAACACTCAGTCTGCTGTTGCGGAAGAATCGGAATGTTGGACCCAGTTCCCATCGATGCTTGAGACTCAATGCCCAACCCTAACAGGGAGTGAGGGGGGATGGACACACTCACCTTCGTAGCGAGCAGTCTGGTCAGGTAGATCTCGGACACCATCTTACTTCCTCTGTCTCCTTCTCTCTGATCACTGTGTTCATGGTTTTTCACCAGGTGCCACAGTTTAGTTCCTGAAAACACAAAACAGTTAAAGGTCAGTAACAAACGAACTCGAGTCCCCTGCTTTTGTTCTACATACAGACACCAGAGCCTGCTGACACCTAATTTGGTTAACCCTTCGAACTCCCAGCTATATTTTGCTGTTTTTGGTCCGCCTGTTTTTATGTATCAACTCGTTCCTTTCAAGCACAGCAAATATATACACATCTTTTTTTTCAGGACAACCTCAGTTGTCAGTTTATGGAGCAAAAATGATGTAAAATGAATGTGACAGTAGATTCACAACCATCAAAGTCAACCAAAAAACAAAAACAGAAACTGATCCCAACAGTACTTTCCTAAAAAAACACATAAATCTACTGTGACCAAGCCTGTCCTCACCTGCACATCATTCTCTCAAGTCTTGGCTATCAGGAGATAATGGGATTGGAACAAACACACAACAGAAACTATTAACATATTTAAACAAATTCTTCCAGGTGGTTTTTGTACTATTTACAGTTGCTTATGCCACTCCTTGAAGCAGTTCCTGTCTGGGATGAGACAGAGGACAACATCATACTGCTCAGAATCTCTTCTTTGCTTGTTTCCAAACATTGAGGACCATTATTTCTTATTTTGCAGCCAAGCAGGGAACTGTCTCGTCTCTTATTGGACACTAATGTCAAGGGAACAATAGAAGAAGAATATGAGGCCATGTAATTGGTTGAAAGTTTGACAGAAAAAGACGTCATCAAAACAGCTTGTCATGTTTTCACCGGTATATCACTGCAGATTTACCATCAAACGTTTCTGATCAAACACCTATTTGTGTGGCTGGATTGTTAACCTTGTGGCAGGTGTAGAAATGTCTGGAAACCCTTGATAAATCGCCAAAAGGGTAAGCTTTTCAACACTTTTTATCCCGTAGAGATTCACAGTATAGTTCCTGAGAAACTGTAAACTATATTAATGGTGAGATCGACAGAGATCCAGCAGAATTCTAAGTGATAGTATTACTCAGACTTAAATCATTCGGACCCAGGCCCGGCTCGATATAAAACGTCAAGCATGTAAAAAAAAAACAGTTGCACCTGTTTCCTGGTCCGGGGTGATCATCGGGGCTCTGGATCTCAGACTGTCAGGACTGCTGGATGTCCGGAGTAAAGACTCTGAGGACACAAAGACAGATAAGAAGCCTAGGGTTGATGTGTGTCTGTGTGTGTGTGTGTGTGTGTGTGTGTGTGTGTGTGTGTGTGTGTGTGTGTGTGTGAGTGAGTGAGTGCTAAGTACCGTATCTGCTCAGGGATCTGGTGAAGGTGAAGGAGTTGGCGATGTTGTAAGCAGAAACCTGCTTCTGGACCAGCGCCACCAGAGAGCCGTCTGTTACCTGGCAACACAGAGCGACACATCAGTCAATCGGCCAATCAGCCGATCTCTCCATCAATCAGCAGACTAATTATCCATTCAGTCCACTAACTCAGTCGATTCTTATCTGGAGAGGGATCTGGATCCTCTCCACGGCCTGTCACTGCAGGAGCTGATAACGAGGCCGGACTCACCCAGAGGACCCAGACTGAGGACTGACTCTGTCTGTTTGAACAAAAACCACCTGGGACATGGTCAGAGGTTTGTTTTAACCTTTATTTCACCAGGTAAGAACCCACTGAGATCGAGATCTGAGAGTGGCCTGGCCAAGAGGTCGGCAGCACACATCACAATGATAGATAATAATAAAGAAGAAGAAGTGAATGACCTCCAGAAACAGAATTAAAAACACAGACACTGTTCCAGGGTTTCCCAAAGTCTGTCATGTAAGACTGAACAAAATGACTCCAGCAAAATTATTCTGATAATTCCAGGTCAGTCTGGAGAGAATTCCACGCTGAAGTGGCAGAAAAACTGAAATACGTTTTTTCCTCAGTTCAGTTCTGATTGACAAAACAATCAAATGGACGATGTTGTTTGAGCGCAGGGTATTGTGGCGAGCTAAGCCAAGAAGAACCTTCTAAATTAGAGTCATCCAGTGAGTGAACCTGCGAGTACTCAGAGAAGGCCAGCTAGACTTGGCGTAAAGTTTGCAATGATGCCTTAGACGACAACAACCAGTAACAAATCTCAGCGCACAGTGATAGACAGGAGTTAAGGACTGCAGGCATTTTGCTGAAGCAGTCATAGATAAAACATCATCATAATCCAACAGTGGAAGAAAGGGAGCAGATACAAGGTATTTTGGAGCACTGAGGGAGAACAGGATTTATTCCTGTGGTAGAAACCGAGTTTTCATCTGAGTTTACTGACCAAACTAGCAATATGTGCTTTGAAAGAAAGCTTGTGATCAACAAGAAAACCCAGATATTTATACACAGATACAAGCTCAGTGGGTACACCATGCGAAGTTAGGATCGAGGGAAATTTCACACGAAACTAGTGATGTGAAGAACAGTTCTTTTGACTGTACTGAATCTTTAGAATCTGTTCATTAAAAGGATTTGTTCAAAAGATTCGTTCACTGAATCAGTCAGTGTTTCGGAGCCCCGTCCTGTCGGTGCAGCACGCCAGTGAGTGTCACAGCCGCGATTTCGTTCATTGAACGAGCCCCTCCCCTCCCCTGCTGCTGAAGTCACAGCATCGTTCACTGGGTGACACATGTCGTTCATTCGCCAAGTGCTGAAGGAAGAATCACTCCCCTGCCCTGAAAAACTCACCTCTCTGTGTGTCGCCGTCGGCAGAAACAACACAGAAGTGAGCGGAAGGCCGCTAAACAAGCGTGAGTCGTTTTGACCTACTGTCTAGGTAGGTAGTTGCTTGGTTTGACAGGCCAATATGCCGAAGTGCACTTAAAAGCAGATTATGGTCTACTTCTCCATCCATAACCAGATCTGAAGTGACATGAAGCTGCAGAGCGCCTGAATCCCGGGATGATGAGGATTTTACCGTTCATGATGTTTTTAAAATGGACCTGACTCATGGAGCACAGCATTCATGTTCGCGCATCCTAGTGTATAAAGGTCCTTACATACCGGGGCTGACACGAAAACAGAACACAAAATCACGAAATATTCAGAGGCGAATTTTGACGTGCCTGACTATACACATTAAGCCCGATGCGATTTTGCGACTTTCCGGGGGGAAAAAGACGCATCCCAGGGAAGACTTTTCCTGGGGAAAGTCCCGCCTCCTTCGCCTCTGATTGGCTAAAAAAGCTGAAAATGTCATGACACACTCAAGCCAAACGGTCAGCACTTATAGCCAATCAGGGGCGAAGACAGAAAATGCATATTATTTAATTGGATTAGTGAGAAACCCCCCACTGTAACCCAGTGGTACAAAGAAATTTTCAGAGTCCTTCCTATGGAAAGACTAAGTGCCAAATTGAAAGGAAATAATGACATTTTTATGGATATATGGCGGCCTCTGATGGATTATCTGCCTAAGGATCTAAGTGAAATTATCGAGAGGGGAAACACTGGCCTAGAAGGTTACAGAATGAGGTGAATGGTGGTAAGAAATCTTTCATATCAGGTGCAGGGACATGTATGTGTATATATGTATTTATTTATTTATTCCCCCCCCCCCCCCCCCCTTTTTTTATTTTATTATTATTTTTTATCTATTTATTTATTTATTTTTTTTATTTTTTACTTTATTTTTTTTAATTTAATTTTTTTATTTATTTTTATTTATTTTTATTTATTATTATTTTTTTTTTTTTTACTGAGTTCTGCTTATTCATCTGTTTCCACTTGCTCAGACCTTATTGATGTATGCCATGCTGTATTGTTGTTATGTTCGCAAAATAGAATAAAATCTGATTATTAAAAAAAAAAAAAATCAGGGGCGAAGGAGGGCGGGACCTTCCCTTATCATCCTGCAGCTTCCCGCCTGGAAGCAGGAAGAAAAGGATGGAGTCTACTTCAACTTCAAGTGATGGCGAATTGGTACTCCTTTTGCTTTCTCAAAAGAAAAAGAGACGTAGCACATGGGTGCATCCGATATTACAAAAAAGAGGAGAACTTGGTGAGTTTCACTGCTTGGCTCAGGAGCTGAAACTGTACCACGGTCGCTGATTGTTTTCAGTTCTGATTAGACACTAGTGTTGAGATGGCTTTCTGTCATGATAGCAAATACTGAGTCGGGGCCAGTACCAGATAAGCACATGAAACTATGGTAACAACTGTTAGCTTGCGTTAGCACAGATGAAAGTTAAATAAAGATGTTTAGCAAACTGTTAAAGCACACAAACTGTTGTCATATGAGAGATCCGACGCTGTGACTCTCCACAAGTTGTCCTTCAGGTCGTTATCTTTGTAATATTTGAGTCTTTCATCAAAAAGCGCTCTCTTTTCTGACACGTAAACAATCAGTTGGTCGCATATGCTGGATATGTTGGATATACCGGTGAATCAGGCGTCGCGACAAAATGCAATCTGATTGGTCAGAAGTGGACACACAGTATACGAAACTTTAGAAAAATCAACCGTGATCCGAAAAAATAAATGCAGCAATATTGCAGAATGGGAAAACGTCGCTAATGTGAACGCTTAAATTGAAAGGGTACGGGTTCAAAAAAAATATTGACATCTGAAATAATTGCAAGACAAAAACGGTCCCACTGTGTAAGGACCTTAAGAGTTAGGTCTGAATCAGGACACGTGGACGCGCTCTGATGATGTTTCTCCTGATACCTGAGACCTGAGACCGTCTGTCCTGAGAAATGATTTTTTTTTATCCAAGGTCTGAGACTGAAACACAAGGATGTCCTAAAATGAACGTCATTGTGGAGATATTTATGCTTGTCCTCTTTAGCCTGATGTAAAAGGTATCAGCAACAGTGTGTGTGTGTGTGTGTGTGTGTGTGTGTGTGTGTGTGTTTTACCTGGTAATGAGCGAGTGTGTTCAGTCTCTTCCAGTCGCTCTCAATCTTCGTGGTCACGTCTTCATCCTGCAGGATGATCCTGGTCAGTCGGCCCTGACGCCACTCTGTCAGCGCAAACACAAACACACACACACACACACACACACACACACACACACACACACACACACACACACACACACACACACACACACACACACACACACAGTCAGTGTGTTTTTATGCTGGTGAAAAAGAAAAGATTGTGAAGTTCACTGTCATAAATCACATTCAGACCTCTGTGTTTTCGATCGGCTTCATTCGCCACAGAAAGTAGTCCCTGACAAACTCATCAGATCGAACAGAGAATCACCTTTTAGCGAACTTTGAGCAGGTTTTCGCTGTAATAAGTCAGATATCATCTTCCTCCTGTGATAAATCTGTCTTTTCGGAGAAGATGACGGCGGTGCACAGGGACTAGGAGACCAAAACCAAAAAAAAGCCCACACACTTGGACCATATTTGGACTTTAACAGTGTTTAAGTTCTGACCCACTCAGCAGGTTCACTATCCTCATGACTGGAGGTTATTAAGAGCCCAGTTTGAGATGGTCACATGACAAAGAGCTGTGCAGATAACCAGCTCAGATATACGGTAACTGTGATAGACAAACGGTGGACCATCGAGGCATTTGTCCGAACTTTGGACTGCTTTTGTGACTAAACAAGATAAGGCTGGCTATGAATGGTCTCAGATCTTTTTTTACTTAAAAAATATAATATTTCTTTTCATTTCTATGCTGACGATAGGCAGCTGTATTTACCCCTGAAATTAGGAGCTCCCGATTTCCAATTAAATGAGAGTAAAGGTCCTTACACACTGGGGCTGACACGCATATAGAACGCAAAATTATGAAATATTCAGGGCGAATTTTGACGTGCCTGACTATACACATCAAGCCTGATGCGATTTTTGGAATTACCGGGGGGGGGGGGGGGGGGGGGGCATCCTGGGGAAGACTTTTCCCGGTGAAAGTCCCGCCTCCTTCACCTCTGATTGGCCAGAAAAGCTGAAAACATCATCGCACGCTCAAACCAAACGGTCAGCACTTACAGCCAATCAGAGGTGAAGGAGGGCGGGACCTTTCCTTATCATCCAGCAGGAAGAAAAGGATGGAGTCTACTTCAACTTCAAGTGATGGCGAATTGGTCCTCCTTTTGCTTTCTCAAAAGAAAAAGAGACGTAGCACATGGGTGCATCCAAAAAAGAGGAGAACTTGGTGAGTTTCACTGCTTGGTTCAGGAGCTGAAACTGGACCACAGTCGCTTCAGAACCTATTTTCGGATGTCCGTTGGACAATGTGAAGTTCTGCTGAAACAGCAGAATAAGGAGACAGAGGACTAATTACAGGGAGCCGATTGACCCGGAGCAGCGACTCGACGTGTGTCTGAGGTAAGATAACACTTGTTTATTATGAACCTATTTAGTGAGACATTTAGTAAACTGTTAAAGCACACAAACCATTGTCATATGAGAAATCCAACGTTATAACTCTTCACAAGTTGTCCTTTGGGTCGTTTCTTTGTAATGTTTGTGTAAACGATCATAAACAATCAGCTGGTCGGCCATGTTGGATATACCGGGGAATCTGATGTTGCAACAACACGCAATCTGATTGGTCAGAAGTGAACACACTGTATTCGAAACTTTGGAAAAATCGACCATGATCTGAAAAAATAAATGCCGCCATATTGCAGGACGGCAAAACATTGCTGATGTGAAGGCTTGTATTGACAGGATATGGGTTCAAAAAAAATATTGACGTCCGAAATCATCACACGAAAAAAACGCTCCCGGTGTGAAAGGACCTTTAGGCTGAGCCTGGCCACCCTGCGAAGGAAACCCATTTCGGCCGCTTGTATCCGCGATTTTGTTCTTTCAGTCATTACCCAAAGTTCATGACCTTAGGTGAGGATCGGCATGTAGATTGACTGGTTAATCGAGAGTCTCGCCTTACAGCTCAGCTCTTTCTTCACCATGACTGATCGGTTAAGCGTCCGCATCACTGCTGACGCTGCTCCGATCCGCCTGTCGATCTCCAGCTCCATCCTACCCTCACTCGTGAACAAGATCCCGAGATACTTGAACTCCTCCACTTGAGGCAGGACCTCCCCTCCAACCTGGAGAAGGCGATCTACCTTTTTCCGACTGAGGACCACGGCCTCAGACTTGGAGGTGCTGATTTGCATCCCAGCCGCTTCACACTCAGCCGCTAACCGCCCCAGCTTATAAATCTTTAAAACCCTATATTTCATCTCAGACTCTCAGATCCTCTGACCAGCACCTTCTGACTGTCCCTAGGTCAAGGTTAAAGTTCAGGGGTGACCAGGCTTTTTCCATCGCTGCGCCAAAATTCTGAATGCTCTTCCTCTTCATGTCTGACTGTCACCCCCTTAATTCCTGTTTTTAAATCAAATCTGGAAACGCACTTAAACTCCTGAGAACTTGGCCTTTTAATCCTGTTTTTACTGAACCATCGATGTCCCCGTTTTTAATGTGTTCCTGTGTCTTTGTTTTATTGTTTGTGCAAATTGTCTGTTTTTTATTCTTTTTTAATTTTTACTGTACAGCACTTTGGTCAGCGTTTTGTTGTTTTTTAAATGTGCTTTATAAATAAACCTGGATTGGATTGGACGACAGAGTTAACGCTGTGCTGTGATTGGTTACCGAGGTCCATGTCGTCGGCCTGAGGTCTCTGAGAAAATGGGATCCCTTTGTAAACGGCGTCCAGCAGCTTGTCTTTGACCTGAGTCACTGTGTCACAGTTCAACACCTTCACAGGAACCTCAGTCCCCGCCTCGCCCTCCGGAGGGATGCACATCAGAGTCTGTGGGGGGGCAGAGAGAGCTTTAAACACTCAGAAAATCAACTGTGTGTGTGAGTGTGTGTGTGTTTCAGTGTGTGTGTGTGTGTGTGTGTGTGTGTGTGTTACCAGCTGTTTGTAGTCGATCTGCTGTCTGATGAGTTTGTCTTCGCTCAGAGAGTAGCGAGCCTCTCCGGTGATGGCGTCGATTGGCCCTTTCTCCATCTGTTGCTTTATGGCGCAGTACAGCATGAAGAGAGGCTCGCCCGCACACTCCTGGGGGGGGGGGGGGGTATGCATGGTTAAATAGCAGCTCTGATCTGATTGGTGACAGTCAGAGTGAGGAGGAGGAGCTTCGCAAGGTAAATTAAGAAGAAGATGAAAACAACGACCAATCAGGGTCGAGAGACGAGTACCTTTAAGAAACGATGGAGCAGGAAGGTGAACCAGTTGGTCAACATCTTCTCAGCGACGGACTCAGTCCTGTGTACAAAAAGGTCAAAGGTCAAGAAGAGAAAGGTCCAATCTTACTCTGTCAGGACAGTTGAGCTCAAAAGTTTACATACCCCGGCAACATTTTTGCTTTCTTGGGCTTTTTTCAGAGAATATGAATGATAACACAAAAACTCTTTTTCCACTCATGGTCAGTGGTTGGGTGAAGCCATTTATTGATAAACAACTGTGTTTTCTATTTTTAAATCATAATGACAACAGAAGACACCCAAATGACCCTGATCAAAAGTTTACATACCCCAGTTCTTAATACCGTGTATTTCCCCGTCTAACATCAATGACAACTTGAAGTCTTTTGTGGTAGTTGTGGATGAGGCTCTTTATTTTCTCAGATGGTGAAGCTGCTCATCTCTCTTGGCAAAAAGCCTCCAGTTCCTGTAAATTCCTGGGCTGTCCTGCATGAACTGCACACTTCAGATCTCCCCAGAGTGGCTCAATGATATTGAGATCAGGAGACTGAGATGGCCACTCCAGAACCTTCACTCTGTTCTGCTGTAGCCAATGACAGATCGACTTGGCCTTGTGTTTTGGTTCATTGTCATGTTGGAACATCAAAGTACGTTCCATGCGCAGCTTCCGGGATAATGAGTGCAAATTTTCCTCCAGTATTTGCAGATAATGCGCTGCATTTATCTTTCCTTCAACTTTGACCAAGTTTCCTGTGCCTTTGTAGCTCACACATCCCCAAAACATCAGTGATCCACCTCCGTGCTTTACAGAAGGAATGGTGTTCCTTTCATTATAGGCCTTGTTGACACCTCTTCAAACGAAACATTTATGGTTGTGGCCAAAAAGTTCAATTTTGGTCTCATCATTCCAAATGACCTTGTTCCAGAAGTTTAAGGCTTGTCTCTGTGCTGTTTGGCGTATTGTAGGTGACATACTTTGTGGCATTTGCACAGTAATGGTTTTCTTCTGGCGACTCGACCATGCAACCCATTTTTGTTTAAGCGCCTCCTTATTGTGCCTCTTGAAACAGCCACACTGCTAGTTTTCAGAGAGTCCTGTATTTCAGCAGATGTTATCTGTGGGTTTTTTTTGCATCCCGACCAGTTTTTCTGGCAGTTGTGGCCGAAATTTTTGTTGGTCTCCTTGACCGTGGTTTGGTTTTAACAGAGCCCCTGATTTTCCATGTCTTAATCACAGTTTGAACACTGCTGACTGGCATTAGCAATTCCTTGGATATCTTTTTGTATCCCTTTCCTGTTTTATACAGTTCAACTACCTTTTCCCGTAGATCTGTTGACAATTCTTCTGCTTTTCCCATGACTCAGAATCCAGAAACGTCAGTGGCTGGGTGAAAGATGCAAGAGTCTGTCTGGATCCCAGAAACTCACTCAGCTTTTATGCACACACACTGATTACAAGTAAACAGATCACAGGTGTATATGGTTACCTTTAGTAACCATTCAAACCCATTTGTGTCAACTTCTCACCAGGGTATGTGAAGTTTTGATCAGGGTCATTTGGGTAGTTTCTGTAGTCATAATGTCATAATGACTTAAAAAAGAGAAAGCACAGTCGTTCGACAATAAATGGTTTCACCCAACCACTGAGCATGAGTGAAAAAAAGAATTTGTGTTACCAGTCGTATTCTCTGAAAAATGGTCAAAAACCATAGGTTCTGCCAAGGGTATGTAAACTTATGAGCACAACTGTATTTTGATTACTTGCTCATACATCTGATTATTTGCACCGGCTGTTTTTGTTAGCTAAAGGCTTAAAGGCTAAAAGTCTAAAAGTCAAAGGTTAAAGTTTCTCCTGACCTCCTCAGCAATAGTTTTGGATGGTTCCTGTTCTCCAGGTTCTTCTCGATCAGATCAGCCAGCAGCTGTTTTAACACCACTGTGGCGTACTCCATACGGCCCTGAAGACACACCAGAAGGTCAGAGAGGTTCAGAAGGACATCATGGACGTCATCTTCACCTGAGCTCCACGGGTGATTGACAGATGACCTACCTGCAGAGCAGCCATTAGCAGCGAGGCAACGTTTCCGCGGTCCCTCATGGAGAAGGACCTCTGGGCCTCCAGGGTGTGGATGAAGGTGAGCAGGAACATCTTGTTGTTGAGCAGCTGACTGAAGAGACGCAGAGCTTTCTCCACGTTAGCTGGAGACTGAAACACAGAGAGAGCGTACAGTTAGTGCTTTAGTAAACAATGATGCAGCAGAACCCAAGAATCAGCCTGTTGGAGTGATGGACAAAGAAGTCATCATGGCTGACAGAAGAAAGAGATGCCGCTACGACCAAATATCTGCTCCAAAACAGAACAGAATGAGGAGCTGACTAAAATCCATGCACTTCCTGAGACCAGCCGCTTCCCTGCAATGACTTTACTCATGGAGGGCTGCAATTGACCAATCAGAGGCTTTATCGACAATCAGCTGACCTTTCACACCCTTTAAACTCGATCAGCGGAGCTTTAAATACCAATGATCTAAACCGGACCGGCCCGGGACTGATTAGCCAGCGATTTGGAAGACAGGTAACCTTTAGAAAGTTCCATGTGGGGCGCAACAGGGTTCCATACTTGGACCACTGTTAGGACCAGATTTTCTTTAGGACTTGATTCTCGGGATATCTGTCCTTGAAAAATTTCTGGAGTGTGGCCCAAATTCTCTGTTATATGAGGATCAGTAATGAGATTTAAGTATCAACCGTCAAT
Organism: Xyrichtys novacula; assembly: GCA_962446985.1. NCBI lineage: Eukaryota > Metazoa > Chordata > Actinopteri > Labriformes > Labridae > Xyrichtys > Xyrichtys novacula. The sequence continues at coordinate 20,300,233 of OY660885.1, read as the reverse complement.
AATGAAGGCGTGTCACTCAATGTGTTTACACGCACAGTTTAATCGGACTAAGCTCATAATTCATTTTTTTTGCTGAATCAGACTTCTCTCCTTGTCCTTGTTTACATGCAGCTGAGAGAATCGAATTATTGATGTAAACGTGTCCTGCTCCCAAAAACTAGGGGGCGATATGGGTCTTTTCAGTGGTGCTGTTTCCGACCCCATACAACCGTCAACAACAACAGCAGGTCTGTACCAGACATCAGAAGTGTCTACAACTGCTGCTGGGCATTTTGGAGCAAGAAGATGGAGCATCGTACAGTGTTGTTTTTGTCCTACATGATGGACACGCTACTTTTTCTGCAGATGAGATGCACGCTACTCCTCTTCTCTGGTGATTTTGTTCCGGGGTTATTACAGGGGCATTGTCCAATCATACTCTGACTACAATGGTTACATGGTAGAGAAAACTGAATTCCAATCGCAGTATATGGGTGTCTTAATCAGAGTTCTCCAACTCCAATTGCAGTTCTCAAACTCTGATTATAGTCGGACTAAGGCAGTGGTTCTCAACTGGTCTCACTCTGGGACCCACATTTTCCCATGGTCCTTTAGTTGCGATCCACTTTTATAGAATTCAAACCAAGCAAATTCGATTTTTATATTAAAAAACCTTTAGAGACTGTAATCTTTAACATAAATCCACTTGTTTTATTAAGTAAAGACAATATGAGGACTACAACTACTGAAGTTGCATGTACAAAAAACATCAAATATCTAATAAATATCGCATTAAATATTTACTTTTTTGACTGGCTGTTTGTGACCCATCCAGAACATGTCTGTGACCCACTTTTGGGTCGGGACCCACCAGTTGAAAACCACTGGACTAAGGTGTTTACATGAACTTCAGTTGTCAGCTCTTAATTGGAGTAAGGCACTGTTTTTACTATTTATTATGTGTAAATAAGAACATATATCTTTTTATATATACTTTTATTTATTTGGTTTTTATTCCGCTACCACTCTACCTTCAGAAAGTGCAATATTACTTAGTCTTTATTGTTTTTGTTGTTTTTCTGTATATTAAACACCATCATGCTGTGATACGGAAGCCAAGCAACGACATTATGTTGCAGAGAGAAATCACTGCTGTGTTTTATTCTGTGCAATGACAAATAAAAAGTCTAAGTCTAGGTCTACTGAGTGATCTTCCTACAAGCAGGTTTTTGTGAAGGTTACTCATTTAGGAGGCAGGAGGGAAGAGTTGAACTTAGCTCTAGTTTCAGTACACACCTCTTTAGTTAGCTTTAAAGATTTGGAGTTTAGGAAATCCATAAATACTGGTCTGAGTATTGAGAGTCAGGAATGGTATTACTATCAAAAACAGCTTCTCAGTTCTCATCCTTAATTCTCTCTCAGCTTTGGTAAAAAGGTTTCATCCTTACGTCTTTATCGACGTTTCAGTGTCTTTTAGACATCGTGCTGTCACCCAGTCACATCCCGGTGTAATTTTAATAGGGAGTCCTGGTCCTCTCATTAAATCTAAAGCAGGAGGAGGGATCGCATTTCTGAAAAAAAAACTCACACTTCTATAGAAATGACTTTTAAATGAAGAGCTGCAGACTGGATTAAAGCAAACATCAGTCCTCCTCAGAGGAGGAGAACAGAGAAACTTTCCTCCTTACATTCACCGAGTTTTCCTCCCTCAGACTGATCTGCTTCCACTCCTCGTTACCAGGATGTGAGAGTTTGATTCGGTGGCGGCTCAGAGGCTCACGACATCCTGCTGTGTCCTCTTAATTAAAGCTTCACAGACGCACAGAGGAGGTTTCTGTCTCACAGAGCTGCAGGTTGAAAAAGCTGCTCAGACTATTTCTGAAATGCTCCTGGTGGTTTTTGTTCTGCAGGTAATGAAGCTGAGACGTGCGTGTGTGTGTGTGTGTGTGTGTGTGTGTGTGTGTGTGTTCATACGTCCAGCTCCTTGAGGACAGGGTGTTCTTCTATCCCCGGGAACATCACTCTCATGGTGTACGTGCGGTACTCCAGGAACGGGATCTTCACTCCGTCCATGTCGTTGGTCAGCTCCTGGATGTCTGTCTGCAGCTCTGCAAACGCTGCAGAGAAGACACACAACTGTGAAACTGCTCTAGGACGACAACAATGACAACGACACCACCAACAACAACAACAACATCAACAACAAGAAGTGTACTGTCATCTACAGTCCGAGGAAGGCTGAACACTGCAAAAAAGGGGTCTAAAAACAAGATAAAAACACTAAATCTGAGGGAAAAGGTTCTAAAAACAAGTGAAATTATCTGTCCATGCAGCAATATCATTTCACTTGACGAGATTTCTTGAATTAAGATTGTTAAATCTAGAAATAAGCATGTCTACAAATGTATTTAAAGGTTTAAAGTAAGACAAAAATGATGGTTTTAAGATTAGATTACTTAGAATTTCAAATTTACAGCTCTAAAAATTAGTTAAATATAAGCATTAAATACGTATAAAATACTGGTATTAAAATCAGATTACTTAAAATTTAACTATTACAGCCCCTAAAATTATTAAAATATACTAAATTTAAGCATAAAATGAGTATAAAATGTTTGTTTTAAGATCAGATTACCTATAATTTAACTTTTACAGCCCTTAAATAAGTGAAATACACTTAATATAAGCATAAAATTAGTGTAAAATGTTTGTTTTTAAAATCAGATTACTTAAAATTTTACTTTAAAAGCCACAAAAAAAATTAAATTTACTAAATAAAAGCATAAAATAAGTATAAAATGCTGTTTTTTAAGATCAGATTACTTAAAATTCTAAATTTACAGCCCGAAAATCAGTAAAATATACTTAATTTAAGCATAAAATAAGTATAAAATGCTGGTTTTAAGATCAGATTACTTGAAATTTTAAATTTACAGTCCTAAAATAAGTAAAATATACTTAATTTAAGCATAAAATAAGTATAAAATGCTGTTTTTAAGATCAGATTACTTAAAATTGAACTTTTACAGCCTTTAAATAAGTGAAATATAGCTAATATAAGCATAAAATAAGTATAAAATGCTGGTTTTAAGATCAGATCACTTTCTATACCGCTTATCTCTTTTAGGGTTGCTGTTGGGCTGGAGCCAATCCCAGCCGTCATCAGGTGAGAGGCGAGTTACACCCTGAATTGGTCACCAGTCAATTTCAGGGCCACATTGAGAGACAGACAATAATTCACACTCACACTCATACCTAAGGACAATTTAGAGTCACCAATTAACCTTATCAGCAGGTTTTCGGTCCGTGGTAGGAAGCCAGAATACCCGGAGAGAACCCCACACATGCAGAACATGAACATGCAAACTTCACAGTGAAAGGCCCTGCATGATCCGGAAATCAAACCTTCTTGCTATGAGGCACGTGTGCTACCCACTACACCACTGTGCTGCTATGGTTTTAAGTTGAGATAACTTAAAGAGTAACTGTTTTACAGCCTCAAAATAAGTGATTTATACTAAATATAAGCAATTACATATTTTGTTTTCTTATTTTAGCAAATTAAGCTGAAGATTAGTTCAACATAACATAGAAATGTAGAGAAAAAAATACCCAGTATTAGTGAAGAGTGACTAAACAGGCTGATCTTAAAACAAGGCTTACTTCATCTTAAAACTAAACCTTAAAACCTAATGCCTGTCCTCATTTTTAGGATATACATCTTAATATGTATGGGTGTGTTGTGTATTATGTACTGGGTGACTGAGTTTGCCTGTTTCCGGTTTTGTATTCCCTGTGCTAGTTTTACAAACACTGGTCATCAAATTCTTAAAATGAGAGCAATAAACTCTTTTCTACAGGTTTTTTGTGTGACTCTTCAATCAAGCAACTCGAGTTTGTTACTTAATCTTAAAACAAGATTCCTTTTGATGAGACTAGAACTTATTTTAACAGTTATTTTCTCATTTGAAGATTTTCTGCCTATTTGAGACAAAAAAAAGTTAAGGTTGTGTTTGATATGAGATTAAAGTGTAAAGTTAAAGACTTCAAATAAGAAATAAAGTCTGAAAACAAGAGAAATTATCCAACACTTTGAAACCTAAGATTTTTTTTTTGTCTTGGTAAGAACCAAATCATTTGCAGTGAAGTTAGGGCAGAACCCGGTATCCAAGGACCCGACATTCTGATATCGATCATTCTAGAACACGTCGTTCCAAAACCCAGCGTTCCAGAACCCGGTTTGTTTGAGCCCGTTGTTCTGGTACAACCCTTTAGGTTTGGAAAGAGCCTGAAAATCCCAGAAGAAGAAACCGACTCAGACTCTCCTGATTCGTCAAAGTGATGTTTATGGTGCCCTCATCAGAAGATGGACCAATCAGAGCTGTCCAGATCTGAGTTTAGTCTGTAGTGGATCTGCCTTAGTCTGGCTCTCTGACCCGGTTCAGGATGAAGCTTCTGGTTCTGATTCTGGTCACCTCAAAGTCTACCTCAAGAACCTACCCTCTTTGCACTCCAGTGCCACCCGGCTCTCCAGGTTGTCCATCTGCAGCTGGAGGCGTTTGAGTGTGCGGTCGGCGTCTCTGGTTTTCCTCTTGTAGGCGATGAGCACGGCGATGATGGCGATGAGGAGCACGCCTCCACCCGCTCCGATGCCGATGATGGCGGGGAGCGTGAGAGCGCTGTCGGAGTAAATGTGGAGCGTTCCCGGGGAATACTCCAGCCCGCCGACCAGGATCTGAAGACAGAGAGAATACAGTTCATGATCTACAGCAGAGGGGATAGATCCTTTTCTGTTGCAGCCCCAATTTTATGGAACGAGCTACCCCTCCAAATTAGAGAAGCCCCCACACTGTCCATTTTTAAAACTCGTCTTAAAACCCATTTTTATTCATTGGCTTTTAACCCTCCATGAGACTTGGCTCCTGTTTTAGTGTTTTATGGGTTTTTTTTTTTTTTTAGTTATTTGTTTCTATGTTTTTAAATTAGTTTTTAAAAGCATTGAAACAATACTTTTAATTCTGCTTTTATTTTATCCATTGTTTTAATTGTTTTTTGATTGTTTTTTATCTTGTTGTTTTGTCTAGTTATGTGCAGCACTTTGTACAGCTGTGGTTGTTTTAAAGTGCTTAACAAATAAAGTTGAGTTGAGTTGAGTTGAGTTGAGAACCTGCCTGAGAAATCTCACATTTAGAGTTTGAGTCGCTGTAAAAATGATCCGATCAGAATCCTCTGAGAGTGTTAATCATGTTTGTATGAATGTTTTTTCAAAGGGTTCCTGTTACGGCTGTGTGTTTTGTGTGTGTTTTCCCCCTTTTGTCTCCCCATAGCTGCCCAGGTAAAGTCACTGAGTGACAATCAGACTTACCTGGTGCTGGGACTTTAAAGACCGAGAGCTGCCTGCAGTCTGCAGAGGCAATAAATGGTGGGGAACTGCTGCCCTGCTGCCTCTAATTTGTGTTGTGGGTTCTTTGTGTTTAGTTTGTACTTTTGTTATGTTGTCACAATAAATCTCTTGTAAAACTTTTGAAGGTGTTTGGTTAACTCAGTGGGTTAAAAGATGAGGATAGTTGTTAGTCCCATAGGGCCGCCTTCGGGTGGGGCGTAACAGTTGAACATTGATTATACACCAGACTAAAACTGACAAATTATAAATCAGAGCGCTTTGAACAAATGGATGAATAAATGATGAAGGGTGGGGCGAGGGAGAGAGAGAGAGAGAGAGAGAGAGAGAGAGAGAGATGATGCTCTGAATCGAATAAAAATCAATGTTTTAATAATTTAACAATTGTGTGTCCAGAAGATCTTCTGAATGTGTGTGTGCTTGTGTGTGTGTTATGTGTGTGTGTGTGTGTGTGTGTGTGTGTGTCGCCGTCTGATCTGTGATATCAAACCAATTACCCATGATTCCCTGCGGTTCTTCTTAATGACTTTCACCTTTATAATACAGACCCCTCCTTTCTTTCCTCTCCATCTCTCCTTTCTTTCTTCTCCTCTTCCTCCTTTCTTTCCTCTCCTCCTCCTTTCTTTCCCCTCTCCTCCTCTCCTTTCTTTCCTCTCCTTCCCTTTTTTCTTTCCTTTCCTCTCCCCCCCTCTTTTCTCCCCACCATTTCTTTCCTCTCCTCCTCCTTTCTTTCCTCTCCTTTTCCTCTCTTCTTCTCCGCATGACTCCTTTCCTCTCTTCCTTCTCTTTCCTCATTGTCCTTTTTTCCTTCTTTCTCTCACTGTCTTGTCTCTGCTTCTTCATTTTATTTCTGTCCATCCTTTATTTTCCTCTTTTCTCCCTAAATCCTCACATCTTCCCTTTCTCACATCTTTCTTCCTTTTCTCCTTTTATTCTCCTTTCTTCCCTCTCCTCCTCCTTTCTTTCCTCTTCTCCTCCTTTCTTTCCTCTCCTCCTCCTGCTGTTTTCCCTCTCCCCCTCCTTTCTTTCCTCTCCTCCTCTCCTTTTTCTCCTCTCCTTTCTTTCTTCTCCCCCTCTCATTTCTTTCCTCTCCTCCTCCTTTCTTTCCTCTCCCCTTTCTTCTCTTCTTCTCCTCATGCCTCCTTTCCTTCACTCCTTTCCTTTCCTTATTTTCTTTCCTCATTGTCCTCTTTTCCTTCTTGTCTCTGCTTCTTCATTTTATTTCTGTCCATTCATTATTTTTCTCTTATTCCCTAAGTCCTCCTATCTTGCCTATCTCACATCGTTCTTCCTTTTCTCCTTTTATTGTCATTTTTAACATTTTTTGCCCTTCATTTTCTTTTGGTTTCTTCTTCCCTCTACTTATTTCCTTCCTCATGTTCTTCCTTGATTACTTTTTTGTGTCCTTTCTCCTTTAATTTCCTCTCTTGTTTTCTTCTTCCCTGATTTCCTATTTTTGTTTCCCTCTTTCCTCTCGTTTCCTTCTTCCCTGATTTCCTTTCTTGTCCTTCTTCCCTGATTTCCTCTCTTGTTTCCTTCTGCCCTTGTTTTCTCCCTTATTTCCTTCCTTTCCTGATTGCCGCTCTCATTTCCTTCTTCCCTGATTTCCTCCCTTTGTTCCTTCTTCCTTGAATTTCTCTCTTTTGTTTTCTTCTCTTGATTTCCACTTTTTTTCCTTTTCTGATTTCCTCTTTTGTTTCTTTCTCTCCTAATATCCTCTCTTGTTTCCTTCTTTCCTAATATACTCTCACTTGTTTCCTTCTTCCCTGATTTCCTCCCTTGTTTCCTTTTCCCCTGATTTCCTATTTTTGTTTCCCTCTTTCCTCTCGTTTCCTTCTTCCCTGATTTCCTTTCTTGTCCTTCTTCCCTGATTTCCTCTCTTGTTTCCTTCTGCCCTTGTTTTCTCCCTTGTTTCCTTCTTTTCCTGATTGCCTCTCTCATTTCCTTCTTCCCTGATTTCCTCCCTTTGTTCCTTCTTCCTTGAATTTCTCTCTTTTGTTTTCTTCTCTTGATTTCCACTTTTTTTCCTTTTCTGATTTCCTCTTTTGTTTCTTTCTCTCCTAATATCCTCTCTTGTTTCCTTCTTTCCTAACACACTCTCACTTGTTTCCTTCTTCCCTGATTTCCTCTCTTGTTTCCTTCTTCCCTTCCTAAAGTCACTGAGGACAGGGGCTTAGCTCCTGTCACTTACCAAAACCCTCTGTTCTCCGGTCAGATCTGGCGAATCACAGAGCAGCTGGTTCTCGGACACGGTCAGCAGACAGGGCGACTCTCCAATCAGAACCGTGTAGTTCAGACGATTGTTTCCGGGAGCCGGAGGGATCAGGTTCTTACCCTGAAACCAGAACCAGAACCAGAACTGGGACTTAGAATCTCATGTTGACCACTCTGTGAGAGACTGCGTGAGTGAATAGATCAACAGTTTCAGAGGAACGTTGCTGAGTGGACAGGCAGACAGACAGGACAAACCATCGACTGTGAAGACAGATCTTCGCTGCATCTCACCTTCAGGATGATAGGTGACCCCGGTTTGACCTCCAAGATCCCAGAGTTTCCCAGGGGGTCAAAGGTTGGGTTGGGGTAATGGGTAAAGGGGGTGGAGTTTAGGACCAGCAGAGAGGACACCTAATCAGAACAGAGAACCAGAAAGAGGTCCGAGTTACTGATACCTCGTCTGTTTTCATGGACACTTTTCTAAACGTCGTAGATGTGTTATTTCTTACACAGCTTCAGGTGTGTGCGTGTTTACCTGGTCGAAGATGAAGCCGAACTCGTCAGGACGCAGTGCCCCCTCTGGTGGGTTCGGTTTACCGTAGATCAAACCAGGAGCCAAACAGGTCATGGTGCTGTCGTTGACGACGGTGCAGAACTGCAGAGAGAGAGAGAGAGAGAGAACCGTTTCTGTGGTTATCTTCTTCTTCTTCTTCTTTGTTAATAACTTCTCCAGTTTAACAACTCTTTATTCGACAGCTTCACTCAGAGACAGAAAGAGTGAACATGTGCCGGAATAAAGCTGAATACTGAAAACGACGATGAAGAGAGGAAAAGTGGAGGCTAATGTTTGTTTTCCTGTATGAACAAAAAGGAGCTGTCTCAACTCTGCAGCGAGAATTCTGACCCGCTCCAATAGGAGGTCACAGATATCCCCGATTCTTAAAGCCCTTCACTGGCTGCTGGTTTCTTTTAGGATACATTTTTTAAATTCTGGTTTTAACTTTCAGAGCCTTGCATGGTCAGGCTCCAGCTTACATCAATGACCTGATCCAGCCTTACACCCCAGCCCCGGTTCTGAGGTCTGTGGGTCAGAATCTTCTGATGGTGCCTCACACTCATTTCCGGACCAGAGGAGACCGATCCTTCCAGGCTGTTGCCCCCAAGCTCTGGAACGATCTTCCGCCTGCTCTGCGTTCGATGGAGTCTGTTGACTCCTTCAAAAGGGAACTAAAGACTTTTCTATTTGTTCAGGCTTTTGCCTAACTGTCTTGGGGCTGCTATGGTTGCTATAGTGTTGTTTTGGCCTTTTAAATTTTAGCTTTGTATGTTTAGCTTATTAACTGTATATTATTTTTGTTTTTACTGTAAAGCGCTTTGTGACCTTGGTCTGTGAAAGGCGCTGTATAAATAAAGTTTACTTTCTTACTAATGAGACAGAGATAAAGTTCATAGATGAGACACGAGTGACTAACCCTCAATTTCCACCACATCCTGAATGGCTACGAAAAGGTTGTATCAGCCCATTGTAGCTGATCGTAACCATTCAAGATAACGTGTCAATATCCATCGGCTTCTTTCCGTTCCTCTGCCAATCACCGGACTCTACAGCTGATCTCAAGAGTTCTATTTTATCTGGACACTGGAGCATGCCAGATAAATTCAGCACAGATTGACCCGTGCTGGAAAGGACGTCGGGCGCAGACAAAAAATAAAACATCCGGCTTCTTTTCAAAATAAAACACTCCATGTTTCAGGAGGATCGTATTTCACACCATGCAAACGGGCGGAGATGAACAAGTGAAAGGTTTTTAGACGTCATTTCACCACGATGACACCATGGATGAGGAGATGCTGATTCTAGAAGTCTAGAAGTAGATTTCCTCCTCTGGAAGGACACAATCTACTGCTTATATGTCTATGTGTCTGTCTTATAGAGACAACTCGTTATCGCGCGATCGAACGTGATTCCGCAGGTTCTTGTGAGTTCTCGTGATTACCGCCGTCCGTAATCCGCCATGAAATTTGCCGCACAAACAGATCTGGTAGGAATTGGCAGACGGCGAAATTCGCCGCTGTTCTGGATGCTGTGGAAATTCGGGGTGAGAGATAAAGTTCATAGATAAGACATGGGTAAAAGTCTAAAGTTTCCTCACGTTGCTGGTCTCCACGCCGCCATACTTCGCTCTGACTTTAGGCTCCTGGATGGTCAGCAGGTTAGTTCCTGTCACTGTGATCACTGTGCTGCCACTACACAACACACACACACACACACACACACACATACAAACAAAGGTTAAAGGTCAACCCTCTGATAAGTTATTGGCTGAAATCTCCTGGACTTCTGGATTGCTCACTTCAGGATGGTCCAGTTCGGCTCGATGCTGCTGATGGTCGGATCCTCTGTGTAAATGTATTTGGTCTCTGAGCTCCTCACCTCCGCCCTGTCAATCATCAGACGGATGGGGGCGGGGCCAGAGCCTGTTTGTGAGGCAGGAGTTATGCAGATGATTTCCCGATTGGTCCGCCTGGGAAGAAAAAGAAAAATCAAACAGACTTTTATTGTCTTTCATAATTGCAGATCTTTTTTCATAGAACTTTATCGGAGAGGCAACATCGTCTCATTCATCGTTTCAAAGGTTCATTGAAACATGAAATCTAAGGTTGATATCAGAGACCTCGAAGAAAAGGTGAAATTAGAAGAACCGGATCAGAACTGACTTGACAAACAGACACTCCTCATTGTCGATGTATATGGTGACGGAACTGCCGGCGTCCAGGTGTCGACCCGTCACCGTCAGCCTGGTTCCCCCGGAAACAGGGCCTCTCTCTGGACGGACCCGGGTGAAGCTGGGGCTCTGAAGGGGGAGGAGGAGGAGGAGGAGTAGGAGGAGGAAAGAGAAGGAGAAGGAGGAGGAAGAGTAGGAAAGAAAGGAGGAGGAGAAAGGAGGAGAGAGGTGAAGAAGGGAGGGGGAGAAGAAGGAAGTAGAGGAGAAGGAGAGAGGAGGAGAAGGAGCAGTGAGGAAAAAGGAGAGAGGAGGAGAGAAAAGAGAGAAGAGAGGGGGAGGAGGAGAGAGGAGGAGAAGGAGAGAAGAGGAGAAAGGAGGTTTGAGAGGGGAGGAGGAGGAGGAAAGAGGAGAAGAGAGGAGGAGGAGAAGAAGAGAGGAGGAGAAGAGAGGGGGAGGAGGAGAGAGGAGGGAGAAGGAAGGGGGAGGACGAGAGAGGAGGAGAAGGAGAGAAGAGGAGAGAGGAGAGAGAAGGAAGAGGAGGAGAGAGGAGAAGAAGAAGAAGAGAGGAGGTTTGAGAGGGAAGGAGGAGGAGGAGAGAGGAGAAGAGAGGAGGAGAAGAAGAGAGGAGGAGAGAGGAGGAGAAGAAGAGAGGAGGTTTGAGAGGGGAGGAGGAGGAGGAACAGGAGGAGGAGAAGAGAGGGGGAGGACGAGAGAGGAGGAGAAGGAGAGAAGAGGAGAGAGGAGAGAGAAGGAAGAGGAGGAGAGAGGAGAAGAAGAAGAAGAGAGGAGGTTTGAGAGGGGAGGAGGAGGAGGAGAGAGGAGAAGAGAGGAGGAGAAGAAGAGAGGAGGAGAGAGGAGGAGAAGAAGAGAGGAGGAAGAGGAGGAGGAGAGAGGAGGGAAGTAAACACTGTGATTGATTAACTGTGAAAAACTGAAAAACACTGAAAATAAAAACGTTGGTACTGCAGGATGAGGAGATCTGATCAGCTGACTCCTCCGTAATTATAACCATAAATCCTGATTTTTTTAAGGTTTGAAGACGTTCATGTATTAGGAAATATATAATATTATATTTTTGAATCATGAGAATAACAAACAAATAAACTTGAGAACTGTTCCGAGAAAAAGTTCATCTTTGAGCTTTGTCAAAAAACTGATCAAACTTGGAGAACCTCACGCACACACACACACACACACACACACACACACTCACACACACACACTAAAATACACACTCACCACGAAGGAGTACGTCTGCGTGGAGAGGGTTCGATACTCGGCGCTGCATACCCCGATGCACAGCTCGACCGGACCACCTGGAGAGTGAGGGAGGAGAGCCTCGGCCATGTCGCACACGATCCTGCACACACACAGACACACAAACAAACACACACACAGTAAGTAAGAACACACACACATGTACACACCCATCAGATCCCTCTCTAACACACACTGACCTCTCAGCACTGATGTACTGCGACGCCACAGGGTTACAGCGGACGCCAGCCACCTGCACGTGAGTGATCTCCTTCACCTGCAGACCCAGGTTCTCCCCCTCAATCGTCACCCGTGTCCCCCCCTCCCGGGGTCCTGTCAAAGGGTCGATCTGTGGGACAGGGGAGGAACCGTCCAGTCCGATATTTAAAGACATGTCTGCGACTTTTAAAATCTAAAGAATTTTTTACTGAATCATCAAACAGGATTCGAACATGGTTATTTTTCTCCTGGACTCAGTACTTCGGTGACTCTGAGGTTGTGGGTTTGATTCCTACCCTGGTGATGCGGGGGTGGCTGCAGCGCAGGTTGTGTCGGCCGTGATGCATCCAGTTCTGCTCATGTGATGGGCAGTGTTGCCGTAGGAGACACTTCCTGGTTTCGGTGCACCATCCGCACTCGAAGGCTGCCGGAGCTTTCAGACACTGACCGCAGCTGGAGCGCTGAGCCTCACACTTGTACAACAATGCTGAAACACAACAGACACACAACAGACCCATACTAAAGGAACAACTTCACTGAGGACAGTTGAGGTGATAATTCAGACATCCATATAGACACAACCATCCTAACATCAGCTGACAGCTCAGCTGGTTATCCTCGACCATCCATGTGGAAATGTTTGTCCTTCCACCTGCCGCCTCCTAAATATAAGCGCGCTAAAATATATGACATATCTATATATATGTATGACACAAATGTTTAAACATATATGTTATATATATGTAGCAAATATGTTTAAACATATGTGTCATATATATATGTAGCATATATGTTTAAACATATCTGTCATATATATGTAGCATATGTTTAAACATATGTGTCATATATATGTAGCATATATGTTTAAACATATGTGTCATATATATATGTAGCATATATGTTTAAACATATCTGTCATATATATGTAGCATATGTT
>OY660885.1:20257500-20282500 GCA_962446985.1 Xyrichtys novacula | reverse complement strand
CTCTCTCCTCCTCTTTTTACCTGCAGGCGAAGTTTAACCTGTCTGCAGTGTTAAATCTCTCTTTCAGACCTGCTGTGATGGAGCTGTGTGATCTGTGCTGAGTGTCACTTTGTGTGTTTTTCTCTGTAATTCATTGTGAAATATTTTTCCCACTGGGACAATAACCTGATTTCCCCTCTCTCTCTCTACCAGGCTACAGCGGGACTATCTTTTGATGGTCTCTCTCTCTCGTCTTTCTGTCGGGTTTTTCTCTCGCTCTCACTTCGCTCGCTCTCTCCTCCCGCTGGGCCTTAATGTCACCAAGCTGCCGGACGCTGTTGGAGCTGCAGTGTGGATCTGTCGTCCCCATGGTAACCCCTGCCCAATCGCCAGGCCTGCCGCTATGGGGTCAGAGGTGCCTGGCAACAGCGGAGGGACTGACACTGAGTGTGTGTGTGTGTGTGTCAGAGCTGCTACTGTGTCACTCTTTTCTTCTTCTGCTGAGAGCTGGAGTGTGTTCAGTCCATCCAAAGCTTCGTTCAGAGCAGCGCTGAAATGTCAAAGACGGTAAAATTCTGCTTTTTCTCTCCACAGTTTAGTGAAATTTCTTATTTCTCTCGAAGGCACCGCTGAACAAAGCTGCATTAGTCAAATATTTCAGTAGTTAAGTATTGTTTCTGTTTTACTTTATAAAAGGAGATATAAGCTGATTTGGTGCCTTTATAAGTCTAAAAAAGTTCAGTGTTGTAAAAACAGGGAAGATTTTGCTGTCAATGTTCAAGACTAAAACAAAGGCGAATAATTTAATCAGGTAAATGTCTTCAAAAATGATAACAACTTTCTAACCACCCACATGACTTCACATTTCCAAATTCAGGTTCATCAGTCCTGCACTTTAAACGAATGTTGTGTCGTTCATAAACAATTCGTTCAAAAGAACTGAACTACTGAATAAACAACGTGAACTGAATCACTCTGAGATCTGATTTGTTCCTTTCTCAGTTCAGTTGAGCGCAGCCATAAGCCTGGCGTGCCGGTCAGGAGTGGAACTGCCGCTTCTGACACTTTGGCGAACAACACACAGCCAGCCAGCCAGCCAGCCAGCCAGCAGGTGGGCGGAGTCTTGTGATTCACTCACAGTGAATGAACGACATGTATCAGTCAGTGAATGACATGGTGAACAAAACGAACGACTTCCGAATGACTTGAGGCAGGCAGAGGAGGGAGGGGTGTAGCGTCGTTCCTAAACTGCCGAGCAGCGGTTCGTTGACTGAGGCTTAGATAAAACAGGTCATTATAGTGTCTTTACATTAATACACGTGTAAAAAACTTTCCTGTAAGGATTTAATTTCAGACAATTTAAAGAAATACGATATTTGATATCTTTAAAAGTATCAGAATCCCTGCTACAGCTGACATGTTTATTTATTTTTAAATCCACTTTTCCACCATATAAAAGAACGACGACTCGTGCTTGTTTAGCAGGCGTGCTGCTCGCTGCTGTGTTGTTTCCGCTGACAGATGGCGACACACAGAGAGGTGAGTTTTTCGGGGCAGGGGAGTGATTCTTCCATCAGGACTTGCCGAATGAACGTCACCCAGTGAATGACGCTGTGACTTCAGCAGCAGGGGAGTGGGGGGGGCTTGATCAATGAATAAACTTGCTGCTTTGTCACTGACTGGTGTACTGCACCAGCAGGACGGGGCTCCAAAACACTGACTGATTCAGTGAACGAATCTTTTGAACAAATTGTTTTAATGAACGGATTCTAAAGATTCAGTCAAAAGAACGGTTCTTCCCATCAGTACTTTCAAGGTTTCTACCTTTAGCATCCCTCAGTAAAAGCGATTTTTCTTCTTTTTGTTCAGCATTAAAGTTTTAGGGTCACAGCAGGGTTAAAAAACACGATATTAAGATTAAACCTGCGAGCTTTATTTGAAATATTCAATGATGAGAAACAAAACAAAGGATTCAAAGATACTGATCCAAACAAGTTATATCTATCAGGATCTGCTGATTATTTCAAATCAACGATTTATGTTCTTGTTCGTGAGCATAGACGTTGTCTGCGGCCAAATTGTTGTGTTCCTAAAACTATAAAAGACAAAAATGACTAAAACGTGACTAACAGGCATTTTATTCTGTAATAGCTGCCAAACTAAAACCAGGTAACACTTGATGATAATTATTCTAACAATTAAAAACCCGTTGGAAAAAGTAAAAAAGAAATGTACGCGGGAAAATAAACCAAACGGCCAACATGTTCAGTCTACAGAGGACCGAGACCTGACCCACTGCGCAATGCGATGTGTCGAAATGACATCTATTTAACGTATTTATTCGATGATAAGGTACAAATGTGGATGTCATTTCAATGTCTAAAAGAGGTCCAATAATGATGTCTATATCTTGGATCCTTTTGCACGTTATGCTGATGTCTAGATTTGGTCTTCAGATGACGTCCAAATTCTAAACAACAGAGTGACGTCTAAAAAAGGTCCAATTTGGATGTTGAAATTTCTAACCTATTTTGCACGTCGCACTGACGTCTAGATGTGGTCTTTGACGGACCGACCCAATACTGACTTGATCTGCACGTCTCTTCAATGTCTGATGTTTGGTAGGGAGCTGCATGAAACCGTCATTCTTGCTTTAACAGGTTATATAATCAGCTGTCACCAAAATGCAATAAAGTCCGAAGTGTTACTCTATGATTATAAGTACTTACAGCTAATATTTAGTGTAAGAAGGAATTTAAAAACACAGTCTGCATACTGAGAGTGTTGATTTTGTCGGGTTTCCAGGCTGAATGTGAAATTCGAGCATAGATGGAGGAACTTGAGTTCATACTGTCCGACTTTGTGCAGTTTTCCATCACTCTGCCTCTAAACCATGTTTGAAGGGTCTAAAAAGTCTTTGTTGACACAGTTTTGTCGTCACATTAGCAGGACTGTATCGAGACTTTAAGGAAGTGTAAATGTAAGAAAAGAAGAAAAAAGGAAACAGGCACTGTAGGGGCTCAGGCCAAAGACGTAACAACAGACAAGGTGAGGAAGAAGAGAGCATCCACCATCCTCAGTCTGTTCACATCAGAGTCTCATCGATCAGCTCTCTGCATCCACATGTGAACTTCATCACATGATCATCCATCCATGTATGAGGCACAAAAACAACGACTCACATCTGCAGCGACAGATCCAACAGCGGCAGGAGGCGTAAATTGATCAGCATGGAATCAGAGTTTTTTTTCTGTGTGGTATGGATTAAAATCAGGGACATGACAGGACAGGGAGTGATGCTGGCTGTTGTTACAGGCCGCTCTCAGACTTAATGCTTAGCTAAGCAGCAGACCGGGATCCTGCAGGACACTAAACAGGATCATGCAGTCAGATATGAGGAACTGCAGAAGGATCTGGGTCCTGCTAAAGCTGCTGAGTCTGTTTCTCTGTAAACCAGTCCACTACAGTCAACATGAGGTTTGATAAAACAGCGTTAGTGTAGTTTCATACTCATATTTTTAAATATGGAATCACATATGAGGATATTAATTTATAGATTATTATAAAATATGATGATATTAGGTCAAATATTTAGATACGACAGATTATGATATATCAAAACAAGGCAATAGATTAAATACTAAACTATATAATTAATTGTAATAATATAAGATGGTGTAAAATTAAGTAAATAAGATAATATGGTTTTATATGAGACAATATATGATATGGTAAATGATACAATATGATATGACACAATATGAAACTATATGACACCATATTATGATACAATAGAATCTAGTATGATATAATTTTGAGTATTATGATATAATAACACGATCTGATATGATAACATAAGCTGAAATAAAAACATTGGCTGACGGATAACATGAAGTAATATGATAACATGAACTGATATGATAACATGAACTGATGTGATAAATGAACTGATATGATAATGAGCTGATATGATAACGTGCTGATATGATAACATGAACTGATATGATAACATGAATTAATACGATAACAAGCTGATATGATAACATGAACTGATATGATAACATGAATTAATACGATAACAAGCTGATATGATAACATGAGCTGATTTGATAACATGAACTGATATGAAACGATATGATAACAGGAGCCGAAATTATGACATGAACTGATATGATAACATGAATTTATATGATAACAAGCTGATAAGATAACATGAGCTGATTTGATAACATGAACTGATATGACAATATGAACTGAGATGATAACATGAGCTTTTATGATAACATGAACTGATATGATACAATAAGCTGCTATGATAACATGAGCTGATATGATAGGACCTGAGATGAGATGATGATGTGAGGTCTGTTCAGAAATTATTCAAACTGTTACAATATGCTACAGCACAATAAATATGGCTTCCTTTGGACTGATTCAATGATGTCTTGATATCACAGACCTGACTGTGTCCCTCAGTAATGCTCATACAGAGTAACGCTGTCACAGACTAACACTCCCACAGACCTGACTGTGTCCCTGAGTAACGCTCTCACAGAGTAACGATGTCACAGAGTAACGATGTCACAGAGTAACGCTCTCACAGAGTAACGATGTCACAGAGTAACGCTCTCACAGAGTAATGCTCTCACAGACCTGAATGTGATGATCTGACCAAACAGCAGAGAGACACTAAAGAACAACAGTGTGTGTGACCACCAACAGACTAACACAGAGTGTATACCAGAGGACTGAGCTGAAAATGTGGGACTGTTCCTTTACACACAGCAGTGGCATTCTGGGCTTTACTTCCTGCAGATGTCACACACACACACACACACTGACTTCCACTAAATTATCTCCACATTTGATTAAATCCACATTAAACTGTAAATTCTCCCTGTCTCCTCAAACACTGTGCTTTTATTTTGAAGACTGAACACTGTCTGTGTGTGTGTGTGTGTGTGTGTGTGTGTGTGTGTGTGTGTGTGTGTGTGTGTGTGTGTGTGTGCTGTTGTACTAAATGGCCAATTTCCTCTGGGAGTAGTAACTTAATTAAATACAGACACACACACACACACACACACACACACACACACACACACACACACACACACATTCTGACCATCTGTATGAATGTGTGTGTGCTGCTGTCTGCATTAAGTAGAGGTATGTTAATGAATACAGTGTGTGTGTGTGTGTGTGTGTGTGTGTGTGTGTGTGTGTGTGTGTGTGTGTGTGTGTGTCTGTATGTGTGTGTGTGTGTGTGTGTGTGTGTGTGTTTGTGTGTGTGTGAGAGTTAGTATGTGTGTTTTCTGTCCAGATGAAGGACAGGAAATGAGAGCAAGCAGACGGACAGCAGTGTGTGTGTCTGCATGTGTGTGTGTGTGTGTGTGTGTGTGTGTGTGTGTGTCTGTCTGCATGTGTGTGTCTGTCTGCATGTGTGTGTGTCACAGGGTCAGGCTACATACGCTCCCTGAGGTTGCCATGACAACAGTATAAATTTCGGAGTTTTTTTCAGGTCAAAGGTCAGCGCTGTTGTCTCATAGATCAGGAAACCTAATAGGATGTGTAGGTGTATGAGGCCAGGTGCATGCTGGGTAGTGTAGTCTGCCTTACCGAGGTGTTCTGGCACTGGATGCAGGAGGAGTTGAAGCGCACGGCGGGGATGCGTTGCACTTTTCCCTGGATGATGAACACGCATTCATAGTTCTTCTGACCCGACTGAGGCTGGGGTAGGTTACGGGCTCGCAACGTGATTGGCCGAACCATCCCCGCCGGGACCAGGATGTCAGAGGTGGGAAGGATCTGAGGACAGCCCTGCAGAGAGGAGGTGATGATTAAGATACTCTTGTTTTTTTTAAATTTAGACACATGCAGGAGGAAATCGTCCATAATCCCTCTCTACACTCAGTCTCTCTATCTACTCTCAGTCTCTCTATCTACCCTCTGTCTCTCTATCTACTCTCAGTCTCTCTACCTCAATCCCCTTAGTCTCCCTATCAACTCTCAATCTCTCTATCTACTCTCAGTATCTCTGTCTACCCTCAGTCTCTCTATCTACTCTCAGTCTCTCTATCCACCCTCAGTCTCTCTACCTCAATCCCCTCAGTCTCTCTATCAACTCTCAATCTAAGTCTCTGTCTACCCTCTGTCTACCCTCTTCCTCTAAGTGTCTGTCTACCCTCAGTCTCTCTATCTACTCTCAGTCTCTCTATCTACCCTGTCTCTCCGTCTACCTTCAGTTTCTGTATCTACCCTCAGTCTCTCTATCCATTCTTAATCTTTCTTTACCTCAGTCCCTTAGCCTCTCCCTATCTACCCTCAGTCTCTTCATCTACCCTCAGTCTCCCAGTCTCTCTATCTACCCTCAGTCTCTTCATCTACCCTCAGTCTCCCAGTCTCTCTATCTACCCTCAGTCTCTTCATCTACCCTCAGTCTCCCAGTCTCTCTATCTACCCTCAGTCTGTCCATCTACTTTCAGTCTCTCTATCATAATGAGATAAATTTATTTGTGCTTTTATTTTGAAAGGATGGACCTCCTGCCTGTCTTCAGACCCTCGTGACGTACTCCTCCTCTCTACTTGCTCTGTCTCTGGTTAAAGTCCTTCTAAAGTCCCTCGTCCTGGTCTGGACTTAGAGGTCACCAAAGAGTCAATTTATGGGTCCGAAAGATTTTCTAACCCGGGTCTCGGAGCATACTCCCACTCTGATAAAAACCAGGGAAGGCGGGCTAAAAGGTGTTGACAGCTCACTGCAGAGTGACCATGACCAGAAACACTTTGTCACTCAGAGACGTTTTATCCATCATTAATATTAATAATTGATTAGCATGGCATTAAATGTAGCAGCTTCACCAATTATTGATAACTCCTTTTCTTCAAATGTCAGCCTGTGCTTCTGTGGTTCAGCTCTTTATATACTCTTATTTCAAATTAAACTAACCTCTGTCTCTCTATCTACTCTTAATCTTTCTATCTTCCCTCAATCTCTCTATCTACTCTCAGTCTCTCTATCTACTCTCAGTCTCTCTATCTTCCCTCAATCGCTCTATCTACTCTCAGTGTTCCTGTCTAACTCAGTCACTCTATCTAGCCTTAGTCTCTCAATCTACCCTCGACTCTCTATCTACCCTTAGTCTCTCTATCTATCCTCAGTCTCTTTATCTATCTTTGATCTCTTCATCTACCCTCAGGCTTCCTAGCTACCTTAGTCTTTTAATCTCTCTATCTAGCCTCAATCTCTCTATCTACCCTCAATCTCTATATGTTCTCTTGATCTCTCTATCTACTCTCATTCTCCCTTACTACCTTAGTCTCTCAATCTCTCTAGCTTATCTTGGTCTCTTTATAGACCTTTCATCTCTCTATCCAGCCTCAATATCTCTATTTACCCTCAATCGCTCTATCTTCTCTAGGTTTCCCCATCTACTTTAGTCTCTCAGTCTCTCTATCTACCCTCAATCTCTGTATCTTCTTTCGGTCCCTCTTTCGGCTGTCAGTCTTGCTTTCTACCTTAGTCTATCAATCTCTCAATTTTCCCTCAGTCTCCCTATCTACCCTCAATCTCTCTATCTACTATCAGTCCTTCTTTCTACCCTCAGTCTCTCTATCTAACCTCAGTCTCTCTATCTACTCTCAGTCTCTCTGTCCTATCACAGAGGTTTACCTTGAGGCTGTGAAAACACACTAACAATAACTATGTTCAGGGTGAAAACCTTTAACCCCCGATCTAACCCTAACCCTGGATCAGGGTCGAAGAGTTACAGAGGATTAAACAAATATTTACTGAGAACACAACGACGGCTTGACACACACACACACACACACACATACACATACAAACAAACACACACACACAGATTGCTAATCACAGTCTGTCATCACTGAAACACAGTTGGAGTGAGAGTGTTCAGTAATGGACAGCTGGTGACAGATCCCAGCTTTGAACTTCCTCAGGCTGCAGGAAACACACACACACACACACACACACACACACACACACACACACACACACACACACACACACACACACACACACACACACACACACACACACTGTCACACTGTGTGCCTCAGTGGGGTGACACCTTTATTAATGAGCATCACCGTGGTAATTAATTGCCTTGTGACTGACAGGAAAGACTGTAAGCACCACAGGAAGTGGACCAGAGCGCAGTGGACCCCAGCAGGGACTCTGTGTGTGTGTGTGTGTGTGTGTGTGTGTGTGTGTATGTGTGTGTGTTACGCCTATTTTTAGGGACACATTTTACACTAAATACCTGCTAATTAGGGTTTCTGTGTCCAATGAGGGAAAAATAAGTCATGTTTGCGCCCCGATAAAGATCAGTCTCCAGGTCAGAGGTCGAAGTTCGGATGGATCTGCTGGTTGGTTCTGAGGTACTGAGCTTTGTTCTCTATCACACACTTGACTCACAATAAGAGCCTGCAGTCTGTGTGAGAGTTACCCCGGAACGCAAAGAACTCACAAGAACCCATGGATTCATGTTCAATCACATGATAATGAGTTGTCTCTATAAAGACAGACACATAGACATATAAGCAATAGATTGTGTCCTTCCAGAGGAGGAAATCTACTTTCAGACTTCTAGAATCAGCATCCCCTGATCCATGGTGTCATTAGGGTGAAATGACGTCTAAAAACCTTTCACTTGTTCGTCTCTGCCCGTTTGCATGGTGTGAAATACTATCCTCCTGAAACACGGACCTCAAGTGAAGTTTCTTTCACGGAGTTTCAGATGCCGTGGACGTGGATGCATCGGCAATGCTGGCTGAAGGGTTTGACTGACCCGCGGCTGCATCACGTTCTTGTTTCTCAAACGCCTTTTGCAAATAAATCGCTGGTAGCATGTCATGTGAAACCCAGCATCATCAGGAACATTGTCAAGGTCGATATCAACGCAATGTTTATGAGTTTCTGCAAGGTCCTTTGTCTCACCATGTAGAGAAAGTCACTTTCTAATACTAGTTCTTTAAGTTTCCCAACATGTCCTTGTAAAGTTGAGAACGTCTTCACTCTAGACAGATGATGACAGCATCATTTCGTTCCTTTTTTATGCACTTTTGAAGGCTGTTTTCTTTTTTCCTTTTCTTTTCTTCCTCTTCGCTTGTTTTGCTGCTAGATGCGCTCGTCACCATGTTTATGTTGTTCTGATACTACGGCAAAGAGACTCGACATCTACTGGTCCACGTGACAAAAATCGCTTCACCCCTTTGCATATTCGATTGCACGTGTGCAAGTATCACTACGCCGCAGAAAGGAAATAGTTCGACACCGAAACACTGATTAATAAAAATCGACTGGATGGCATGAGTAGACATCTTTTTTAGTGCTTACTAGGCCTGGACGATATAGAAAAAAAGCATATCGATAAAAAATAAATCATATTGATCGATATCGATAATTATCGATATAATTATTATAATTATTTAACATATATTTTAATTGCAGCCCTGGATGTTTTATGCTATTGCTTAATGACCTACTTTTAATAAAGAACACACAAGCACTGAATTCAAATTCAAACCTTTATTCAACCACCTTTTTTTTTTTTTTTACCACAACTGAAAGTTTTTTAAAAAAGAACTTAAAAAAAAAAAAGAAATCAACTCAAGTGGCCTGAGTGACGTCAGTAAATACTGACAAACATAAAGACTAAAGTGACCAGAAAATCTGATAAATAAATATTTAAATAGTCTTTTGATGAAAATAAACAAATATATAAATAAACAGAATAGCTTTAGGTGGGAATAGCATACTAACAGTTTTAACTGTGTGGGAAACTGCCCACAGCCTGGTGTCTGAACACTGAAATATTTCTCCCGGGGTCGGGAGATTTATCTTTTTTAATTATCATGTGATTGACTTAATACGCAAACTGAGCACGAGAAGCAGGACTTATCCATGCCGGTGTTGTGTCGTAGAATGCACCCCTGCCGAATGCACCCCCTGCTAGTAGTCATGATCCAAATACTCGCGTCTTTGTAGAATATGAGCTCATTTTCTTCCACTTTAAGAAGCTAATGAGTGGACGGGATGCAGGGGTGCATTCTACGGCACAACACCGGAACGTATTTCCTCCGCACCCTTCTCACCTTTTCAACCCCTGACCCATTTTCATGCCTGAAGCGCTGTGTTTGAGAAATACTTGCGGCCGGGCACATATCATATCGCGGGTCGAGAGTGGCTAGAAGCTGGTCGAAGCCAGGCTTTTCAACGGTAGTTATTGGCAGTATGTCCCTCGCTATGAAGCATGTTACTGCATGGGTGATGTCCTTATGCCGCTCGGACGCTTTGTCGTATTTTGGCAAGAAACGAAGTCCAGTTTGGTCTGCTTCACTTGCTTTGTGCTGGTGCTGGCAGCGGTTCCAGAGGATTCCTCCGACGACGACGTGGAGCCGTGGCGCGGCCGACACAGCTCGTACTCCTGCGGGTGCGATCGGTTTAGATGGTAAAACAAGTTGGTTGTGTTACCAGACTTGGTTTTTACTAATTCTCTGCAAATTTTGCAAACGACCGCTGTTTGCTTTTTGTCAGACTTCTAAAAACCAAAACATTGCCATGCTGGTGAACTACTGAATCCTTTTTTCGGGACACTTTCCTCCGCTTCTCCTTGCTGTAACATTTTTTCTAATACACGTGCTGTCTGTTGTGGTTTGAGAAGTAATGACTGTAGTAAAAGTTACATGATAGGCTATGATGAAAAAGAAAGGGAAACTGTGTTTTTCTATCGAACTTTTTATCGACCCGTTTTTTTTCTATCGCACCACACGTCTATCGATCGATATATATTATTATCGAATTATCGTCCAGCACTAGTGCTTACTATCAATAGAGCTATTTTGTGAATCACAGTTTATGTTGCACCACTAAAGTGGAAAGAACCACAATGATCTCACTCAGCCAATACAGCCTATTAGAGGCCACTGTACCTTCATCCAAAGGTTGGACTGTGTCTCTCTTCTCTTATTCAGTTTTATCCTCCGTCAGTTTTTATAAATAAAGTGGAGACATTTCAGGTTTTTATAACTGTAAACAAAGAGTCACAGTGACTCTGAACCCCTCTGAAGCTTGTCAAAGCTGTTTTCTGGAGTTGATGCAGCGAGTAAATAAATCTATTTTTACATGTTGACTCTGTTGTCTCAAAGATACATATCTCTTGTTTTCTGCAACACCAACAATAAAGAGAAATGTGATTTTTTTTCAGTTCTATAATGACTTCAGCTCCTCCTCCTCCTCCTCCTCCTCCTGCTGCTGCTGCTGCTCCTGCTCTGTCTCTTATCTCCTGATTTCTGCTGACAGACGTGTTTTACTATCAGCGGCTGATAAACAGATTAAACAGCATCTTCTTCCCTCGCTGTCTTTGCAGAGGCTTTTATTCTGAAAGGGCCTGGGTTGGAAAGGGTTAAATAACAGAAAATAACTCCTCTGCCTCTCCCTATTCATCTTTCTCTCTCCCACTCACATTTCCTCCTCCTCTCTCTCTCTTTATTCTGCCTAATTGCCTCATAATTAACATTAATTGCTGTGATTGGATGCTTTCACATCAATTAAGTGGCTATCCATCTCCCATTAAACAATTAGCCAATCAGAGGTTGTTACTGTCACCCTGTAATGACACTGAGCACCAATCACATCAATGAGAGTCTCTCTGTTTCTGTTAATGAGATAACAAGCAGACAGAGAGCAGCTCGTTAACATGCTCAGGTGTCATCTGTTACCTCTGACAGGTGGAAGAGACGGTCGGGTTACAGGAGAACCTGGGGATTCTCTCTGAACTTCAGACCCAAACCAGTTCAGCTCAGGCTCAGTTTGTTCTGATCCACAGTCAGGTGAGTGTTACCTGAGGAACAGGTGTGATGATTGTGAACATCGAATGCCCAACCTGATTGGTTGTGAGGCGGACGCTGCTTGTTCAGGAGCCCAAACAAAGTTAGCGTGCTACAATATCGGACAGTAGAAACCAACCAGAAAGTTCGGAAAATTGTCTGAATCCTCCTTTGGCCACGACTGCCGACACAAGCAAGAAAACAAAGTAAATACCGGAGACTCTGGCGGAATAACGGGCGCTTAAAACGGAGGTAGACCGGACAAGAGCTCAAGAGCCGGGTCAACATAAAACGTTGTGGGACGCTTTGGGATCTTCCAGACCCAGTAACATGGGATTTCCACCACATCTGGAACAGTGGTGATTTTCACTGTCCACCAATTCCTACCAGATCCGTCGGTGAGGCAAATTTTGTGGTGGATTAGAGACAGCAGGAATCGCGAGATCTCACAAGAACCCACTGGTTCATGTTCAATCATGTGATAATGAGTTGTCTCTATAAAGACAGCCATGTAGACATATGAGCAAATAGATTGTTTCCTTCCAGAGGAGGAAATCTACTTCTAGACTTCTAGAATCAACATCTCCTCATCCATGGTGTCATCGGGGTGAAATGACATCTAAAAACCTTTCACTTGTTCGTCTCCGCCTGTTTGCATGGTGTGAAATACGATCCTCCTGAAACACGGAGTGTTTTATTTTGAAAAGAAGCCAGATGTTTTATTTCGTGTCTGTGCCCGACTTCCTTTCCAGCATGAGTTAATCAGTGCTGAATTTATCCGGCATGCTCCGGCGTCCGGAGAAAATAGAACTCTTGTGATCAGCTGTGGAGTTCAGCGATCTGCAGCTGAACGGAAAGAAGCAGGTGAAAATTGACACGTTAACTTGAATGGTTACGATCAGCTACAATCAGAGGATACGACCTTTCAGTAGCTGTTCAGGATGAGGTGGAAATTGGGGGTTACCTTTCCACTGGACAGGTAAACCATTTTAACAAAGTAAGCCAAGTGTCTGAAACAGAAGTGTTTCTTGTCAAACGGGACCTGCTGTAGCGTGTTGTAGCACCACTAAACTGTCCTCCCTCGGGTCCTGGACTATGTCACTTTATCCTAGTTGTAGAAGTCCTGCAAACATTGTGTTTGCTGGTAGTCTGTTGGCATCTACAGTAGCACCAATGCTTTTTACTTTCACGTTGACTGGGCCCCATTTGTAATGATCTGAAGTATTTATCTGCATTATATCGGAATTTAATTGGAACGATACGAGCGAGCAGGAGCGTCTGTTTGTGGGCGGGGCTTACTGGAGCAGAGACTGAGGGGAGAGGAGGAGCTGAAGGGAAAACTGGTTGGAGGGGTAGAGTTTACATTCAAGATTTCTTGGAACTTCATCAGATCATGACTACCCCACCTTTAATACTAACGGTTAAAACAACAGCAGAAACGTGCATCACTGACACTCTTGTGACGGCCTGTTTTATGGCGTTTTTTTAGGCCTGATGTCCCATTACAACATGTGACTGTCATTATCATTTCAGACTTTTCACTGATTCCAGCATTAGTCTTCGTCATCTTCATCGTCGTCTTTGTCATTTGTGTGTATGAACTGCAGATTGTTAAATCACATCTGTCACTGAGTCCTTGAATGCATCAGCACAGACAGCTCTGAACTGTGAGTGTGTGTGTGTGTGTGCCCTTCACTGCTGACCTGAAGCTTTACTGTTGTTTACTGAACCATGTAATGACACAGAGAGCAGCTCTGACCTTCATCACCGCTTGCCCTCCTCAGTCTTCACCCTCAAGATGATAAAACACTCGATAAACTGCAGCTAAAAACCTGAAATTTACTCAAATTCATGTCAAAGATTTCATGTTAAATGAGGAAATGTTGCAAAAATGACTGTTATCCCGTAAATTCACCTGCACTCTTGTTAAAACATCATAACTTTGTGAAAATATATGAAATCAGACTCAGTCAAGTTTTATTCCAGACTTTCAAAATCAGATTTCTGTTCAATTTCTTACTTTAGTTTAGAAATTTAGGGTAAAAATGATCATAGTAGTATAAAATAAAAGCATTTTATGTTTTTTTTTCGTCTGCAGATTACACAAAGAAGCTTGAATGGTTTCCAGGCCCTGAGTGCTGACTGCAAGGATCATTTCTGCCAACAGGAAGGGGATGTGGTAAATTGTTTGTAGCCTGAGAGGCAAAACCCAGGGTGAATGTTGGCCCCTATTCATGTGTGAATACTGTGTGTGTGTCTGTGTGTGTGTGTGTGTGTGTGTGTACCTCCATGTTGCTGACTCGTCCCTCCTGAAACGAGCAGTCCTGCAGGTTGTTGGTGCAGACGTGCCGATATTTACACCAATGACACGGAAACTCACTGCTGACGCAAGAAGTGCACCTGAGAGACAAAAAGGAGGGCGAAGTAACAACATGAGAGGAAATTACTCATAAACAAACCTTCTCCGTCATTCCTGTTGTATAAAACAGGGGTCAAAGGTTAAGGCTAGAATTCCATTTTTTAAAACAAAACACTAGATGGGACTACTCTCAGGGGCGGATGAATCCAAAGAGCCAAACTGTGGTGAGTTTGTGTCGGAGCAGGATGGTGTGTGTGTGTGTTTGGGGAACTCGAGGGTGTGTGTGTATGATGGTGTTTTGGAGCACCTTGTTACACCTGTGCAGGTGTTTACAGAGATGCTCTGTGTGTGTGTATGTGTGTGTGTGTGTGTGTCTTCATCCTCTGCCTATCTACACCAGCATGTATAATATACAAGTAAAAGAAGGAGAGACTTACGAGTTGAGCACAGAGCAGTTGTAGAAGATGAAGTTGGTGGTGATGAACTGATGGCTGGTCTCTGTGGAGCGCAGACTCAGCTGGATGACATGTTTCTCACCTGAAAATCAAAAATGAGGACGTCACAGGGACTGTTTCTCTTATACTACATCTGCCTGACCTCCTCCTCCTCTCTCTCTCTCCTTCTCCTCCTCCTTCTCCTCCTCCTCTTCCTCTTCCACCTTTGGACCGCCCGTCTATCTCTCCACTGTGTCTCAGCTCCACTGTAACACCATCTGTCTCCAATGAGTCTCAGCTTTACTGTAACTAGCAGTCACAGTAGAGTCTGCTTAAATCGGAACACAGCAGTACAGACTGATTGGATGGGAGTAAACAGGTCTGTGTGCGAGGGGACAAGAACCTATCTTTAAAATCGTTGTTTGTTTGACTGGAGTTTGGTGCAGAGTGTCATTTGAGAGGCTCAGAGTCAGGGAACTTTTTTCTCCACCAGGTTGTAGTGATGGGCACGGCAGTTTGTTTAGATGTACTGAATCACTAGAATCAGTTCACTAAAATGATTCGTTCAAAACATTCGTTCATCGAATCACCAAATCATTCAGCACTTGGTAGGAGGAGCCTGTGACTCCGACCTCCTGAACTGATACACAGCTGAACGGTTCAGGATTCAGTTCAGATTTATAGCTTCTGGAACCGGGAGACGAGAGTGTTTGTCTGTGTTGCTTTGACAAACAGGTTTGTAAAAATGAACTTGTTTATAAGTCATGATCTTTTAAGTGTACTGTCCCATGGTATGCTATTTATCAGGTCTGCTTGGTAGATTGGGGTCAGTGAGTGATTCGTTCACTGAACGTTTAGAAGAATTCAAACTGAACATGCACTGTTCCCTCGCAAACCGCTGCAATGATAGGATGCTGCGAGTTTTACGCACTACCTTGTTACATGTTGTGTCCTACTGTATGAAAGTTGTCATGGTGGCAAAAAAGGTAGCTTTGTTTGACCAAAAATGATTCCAGAGAGTGGAGTTCAATGCTTGATTTGTTTACCAAGTGATTCAGGCAGTCCCTCGTTCGCCGGCTGCTTGCCTGGCAATGCTGCGTTAGCATCTGCACTTCTGACAGCTCAACTGAAGTGAGAAATGAACAAATCAGGAAGTGATTCGGTCCAGTACGTTCACTTAAAAGATTTGGTTCTTTTGAACGAATTGTTTGCGAACGATCACTAATATAATAGAGCTGGTCGTTTATAACTCTGTGTTCATTTAACTGAGAGTGTGTGGATCACTGCTGTCGCACTAAACAGAGCAACATCAGACTCACTGCTGTGCTGCTCGTTTGTTCATGAATTACTCTCAGCTAGGCATGTGCCGATATGAAAATTTTGATATCACAATATTGGTGGCCCAAAATATCATGATTCACGATATTAGCGCATTGCTTTTAACGTTCTTAAAAATGGCAAAAAACTGCGAAATCACTTCTCTGTGCACAGCATGGCACGCACAAAAAGTATGAGCAAGAGACAGCTAACGCGACGTTGGGAGCATTAGCCTTTTGGAGCTAAAGTTAGCAGAAACGTCACTAACGTTGTCAATAATAAGCAGTAGAGTAGACCAAACTTGTTGCGGTCATGTTGTTTTTACCTTGATTTGGGCGAACGATGCTGGATGGTGTTCACGGTGGTGGGCACGTAGGTTTGAAGTGTTAGACAATGGCGCTGCAACTTCCTTACGGCATAACCTGCAGATTGGTGTCAGGTTTACCTGCTCTGTCTGTTTTGTAAAGCTGAAAAACGTCCATACTGCCGATGAAACCTTTTTAATAGGAGGATACTGTTCTTGGTCTGGTGTTATGCCGTAGAATACACCCCCTGATGGGAGCGCAGTTGAAAGTATATAAGGCGAAATAATCCATGTTTTCCTTACCATTGGGTGGATTCAAAAGCGTGTACCTTTAATGATTTCATTCAGACTATTCAGATAAGCCGAAAACAATAGCCCTCTGATTCAGAATATCTGCTGTCCCGAAAATATAATGCTCTCTACCTTGACAGCTTACTGTACAGTTTATGTAGCCAAGTACACCTCTATATGTGCATTTTTGGGACACATAAAAACAGAACGAAAGTTTGCTGCTCCATTTGACATGTTGTCATGATCCAATACTCGTGTTTTTTTAAAATATCAGATCATATCTCCTCCACTTTAAGAAGCTAATCAGTGGATGGGATGCATTGTGGACACGCTCCAACAGTGCTTTGGGTGGCCGCAATGCATTGTGGGTGGCCACGCATTTTGTTGTAAAATTTCTTTATTTTCTCTTTTAATGTTCCTGTTTTTGTTAGGCTGGCATTAATGTACTTAATTCGAGAGTTTTTTTTTATTTGAGACTACTTTTGTGGTGGTTTGTTTGTACATTTTGCTACTGAGGCTTTGACACTGTGGGCAAGACTACAAGCGGGTTAGGTTGGTAAGTACTCGGCTTTGCTCACCTCCACTGAATTACACTGTCAACCGTCTTTAAATTGTAATTGTGGAATGATTATTACAGTACCTTACGATTTCATCATCGCGGCCGTTTAATATCGCATATCACGATTAAATTGTATATCGGCACATCCCTACTCTCAGCAGGTTGTGTGTCTCACCATAGTTGTGTGTCTGTGTCGGCAGGTCTCTCAGCGATGGTGATAGACACATCACCTGACCTTTACCCAGAACCTCTCCAGGTATTTCGCTCAGGTCTTCAAACACACAGGACACGCCCCCTGTCAGCGCTGGGACGTTCTGCACCCGGATGGTTAACTACAGAGGGAGAGAGGGAGAGAGAGAGAGAGAGAGAGAGAGAGAAAGAGAGAGAGAGTGTTAGTGTGTGTGTGCGCATCAGTGTGTGTGTGTGTGTGAGTGTGTGTGTGTGTACCTGTGTCGCTGGGGAGGTGACGGACATGTTGCTCGGGGTGACCGAGACTTCAACACATTGGTCCAGGCGGGTGTTAAAGTGTTGGGGCTCCTCCCACTTTTCACATGCTTCCTGTCTGGAACACCTGGAGGGGTCAAAGGTCACCAAACTGTCAACAAACTCTACACACACCTGAACACACACCTGTTTTCTTCTCTGTTGACTGTTTTTGATTGGTGGGCACTTTTTTACTTGTGTCTCATCTTGGCAAATGTGCAACAACAACAACATCAACAAAGACAACATCAACTATAACATTAACAACAACAACTACAACAACAACTACTACATCAATAACAATGACAACAACAACTAATACAACAACATCAACAACTACAACAACTACAACATTAACAACAACAACATTAACAACAAACTCAACAACAAAAACTGCAACAATGACAAGATCAACAACAAAAACTTCAGCAATGACTACAACATTAACAACAACAACAACAACAATATTAACAACAACAATGATAACAACAACATTAACATTAACAAAAACAACAATGATAACAACAACATTAACAAAGACAACATCAACTATAACATTAACAACAACAACTACAACAACAACTACTACATCAATAACAATGACAACAACAACTAATACAACAACATCAACAACTACAACAACTACAACATTAACAACAACATTAACAACAAACTCAACAACAAAAACTTCAGCAATGACTACAACATTAACAACAACAACAACAACAATATTAACAACAACAATGATAACAATAACAAAAACAACAATGATAACAACAACATTAACAACAGCAACAAAAATATTAACAACAACAATGATAACAACAACATTAACATTAACAAAAACAACAATGATAACAACAACATTAACAACAGCAACAATGACAACTACAACATTCATAACAAAAACAGCAATGACAACAGCATTAACAACAACAACATGAACAACAACATCAATGATAACAACATTAACAACAAAAACTACAACAATGACAAAAAAAACTGCAACAATGACAACAAAATCAACTATAACATTAACAACAAAAACTACAACAACAACATTAACAACAACAACAACCACAACAAATACAACAACGACGAAGACAACGACAATGATAACAACAAAACCAACACCGACCCTGAGTTGCCAGCCTGTTTTTTAATGTTTGTTTCTGCTTTTCTCTCACGTCCAGAGGATGAGTCAAAGTTCTGGGGCCTATTCTATGAAGCAAGATCAACCGAACGAGGTAGCCTTGGCGCTACCTCGCTAAACAGTCTTACGACGCTGGTTATCAACCTTGTAAATGGATCCAGCTTTGCCATGAGCGCGTGCACGCATGTAAGGTGGAGCCCGCCGCATCTGACCAATTGCGAACATGGACCAGTCTGGAGCGTCAGAGCAGGAGACGATCATGAGAAAGTATGAAGAATTCAAATCTATCATAAACCTCAAAAGCAACACCTTTGCCGCTGCAAAGGCACGGAAGGAAAGCTGGCAGAAAATTGCCAACTGTCTCAATGTGTAAGTATAGTGCGCAAAAAATCCTTGATGCCATTATCACCCTGAAATAGCACTGTTCAACATGCGCTTTTAACATGCACCAGACATGTCTAATTCATTTCCAAGATGAATTCATTCATTTGATCATTCCTATCGTGTTTACATTTTTTGTGTGATATGTAGAGTGAGGTGTGATATGTAGGGTGATATGTAAGGTGGTCATCCGGAAAAGTAAGTGGGTACGTGTGGTCCCTGAAAACTCTCGCGCGCCGGAGTGCTCCTCGGACAATGCAAGCACCGAGGTCTATAGGATCCTCCAAGAACGGACAAGCCATTTTTCGAGAGAGCTCATTGGTCAGTGGGCAGGGTTTTTATACTCGGTGAGTTCAATCTGGAACCTAACCTGCCCCGGAGCAGGTTAGCCGCTCAGCGTACCTTGCCATGGAGACTTGCCTCGCTAAGAATTGAACCCGCTTTGTAGAACAGGAAACCCCGAACTTACCCTCAAAGTTACCTCGCTAAGCAGTAATCCTGCTTGTAGAATAGGCCCCTGCTCTTGGACTCTGAGGTGTCCTCTGGATTTGGTCGGTTCTCCGCTCCGAACTCTCTGATCTATTTAAAATTGTGTCTAGAGGAGACCTTCCTGGACTCAGGTTTCCTCTGGACCTGGTCAGTTCTCCGCTCCAAACTCTCTGAACCCTTTAAGGTTATGCCTAGAGGAGACCTTCTTGGACTCTGAGGTTTCCTCCGACCTGGTCGGTTCTCCGCTCAGAACTCTCTGATCCTTTTAAGGTTCTGTCCAGAGGAGACCTTTCTGGACTCCTGTTTGTCTCAGCAGTTTAAGGACTGTCTCCATGTCCAGAGTCCTCACAGTGGACGCCCAGGTCTGAGCTCTGTGCAGCGCTCACCACCATCACTCTATCTCCAGTTTCCTCTCATTAAAGTCAAATATTTAACTCTAAATGAAACCGTTTTTGTTTTTGTGTGATCGCTCTGTACTACACGTGTGTTGAGCTGCTCTGAATGTGATTAATTACAGCCTAAAATTGTGTCAGCTGTGAGTCGGTGTGTTATCAGAGCTGTGCAGGTGGAGCAGCAGCAGCTCCAACATATGCAGCTCTGCACAAACACATCAGACTGAGCCACCACCACCACCACGAGGAGCTGTTTACTGCTAATGAAGGACAGATGGAGGGAGAGAGGGACCCAACCTACACCGAGAGACCCTAATATACTGATGTATATGTAACCTACACCAATGAAACCACATATACTGTAGATTCAACTAACAGGTATAAACTCACATATACTGGAGATATAACCTACACTAATATACTCACATATACTGTATAACCTATACATATTAACTTATATATACTGTATAAATAACTAACATTAATAAACTCACATATACTGTTTATATAACTAACATTAATAAACTCACATATACTGTATAAATAACTAACATTAATAAACTCACATATACTGTATATATAACCTACACTAACAAATCCAAATTTACTGTATATATATATATAACACTAATAAACCCAGATATTCTGTAAATATAACAAAAATGAAACTCACGTTTACTGTGTGTATATATATATATATATATATATATATATATATATATGCACTCACCGGCCACTTTATTAGGTACACCTGTCCAACTGCTCGTTAACACTTAATTTCTAATCAGCCAATCACATGGCGGCAACTTAGTGCATTTAGGCATGTAGACATGGTCAAGACAATCTCCTGCAGTTCAAACCGAGCATCAGTATGGGGAAGAAAGGTGATTTGAGTGACTTTGAACGTGGCATGGTTGTTGGTGCCAGAAGGGCTGGTCTGAGTATTTCAGAAACTGCTGATCTACTGGGATTTTCACGCACAACCATCTCTAGGGTTTACAGAGAATGGTCCGAAAAAGAAAAAATATCCAGTGAGCGGCAGTTCTGTGGGCGGAAATGC
Organism: Xyrichtys novacula; assembly: GCA_962446985.1. Taxonomy (NCBI): domain Eukaryota; kingdom Metazoa; phylum Chordata; class Actinopteri; order Labriformes; family Labridae; genus Xyrichtys; species Xyrichtys novacula. The sequence continues at coordinate 20,261,452 of OY660885.1, read as the reverse complement.
CTTGTTGATGCCAGAGGTCAGAGGAGAATGGCCAGACTGGTTCGAGCTGATAGAAAGGCAACAGTGACTCAAATAACCACCCGTTACAACCAAGGTAGGCAGAAGAGCATCTCTGAACGCACAGTACGTCAAACTTTGAGGCAGATGGGCTACAGCAGCAGAAGACCACACCGGGTGCCACTCCTTTCAGCTAAGAACAGGAAACTGAGGCTACAATTTGCACAAGCTCATCGAAATTGGACAATAGAAGATTGGAAAAACGTTGCCTGGTCTGATGAGTCTCGATTTCTGCTGCGACATTCGGATGGTAGGGTCAGAATTTGGCGTCAACAACATGAAAGCATGGATCCATCCTGCCTTGTATCAACGGTTCAGGCTGGTGGTGGTGGTGTCATGGTGTGGGGAATATTTTCTTGGCACTCTTTGGGCCCCTTGGTACCAATTGAGCATCGTTGCAACGCCACAGCCTACCTGAGTATTGTTGCTGACCATGTCCATCCCTTTATGACCACAATGTACCCAACTTCTGATGGCTACACTCAGCAGGATAATGCGCCATGTCATAAAGCTGGAATCATCTCAGACTGGTTTCTTGAACATGACAATGAGTTCACTGTACTCAAATGGCCTCCACAGTCACCAGATCTCAATCCAATAGAGCATCTTTGGGATGTGGTGGAACGGGAGATTCGCATCATGGATGTGCAGCCGACAAATCTGCGGCAACTGTGTGATGCCATCATGTCAATATGGACCAAGCTCTCTGAGGAATGCTTCCAGCACCTTGTTGAATCTATGTCACGAAGAATTGAGGCAGTTCTGAAGGCAAAAGGGGGTCCAACCCGTTACGAGCATGGTGTACCTAATAAAGTGGCCGGTGAGTGTATACTTCATATATGACGTGTAAATTAAAAGAGCATGAAACTGAATTCAGGAAAAAAGTGAATTCAGGTCAGGTGAAGGTGAGCTGGAGATGATTGACAGGGGGATTATTTTTTATTTAACCATTCAAAAATATCTAAAGCAACATCTGTACCCTTCATAATAAAGACTTTTAGAACCTTTACTTTGAAGGGAGAGCTGATTGAAACTAATCTGGAGGAGCTTCCTCCTCCTGTCTGGACATAGAAACATCAAACACTGAGCGAGAGAAAGAGAGAGAGAGAGAGAGAGAGAATGTGTGTGTGTGTGTGTGTGTGTGTGCTCATTTATAGAAACGTTAATGATGCCACATGGGAACACACACACACTCTTTCTGTGAGCTGATGTGTGTTAAACCCATATTTTCTCTCTTCATATATACTTTCAGTGGTCTTTATATAAACTCGTCTACCATCAGAACAAAGACTGAATATAAATATAAATATTTTATAAATATATAAATACTGTAACCAAACAAGGAATCTAACTGGAATAAACATCTGGTAATCCTTGGAGCGGTGGAGAAAGCTCCACCAGGATTTGGTCCTGAAAACAGACCCGAGACAGCATAGTTTTTCTTGAACAGGTCATTTTTATCGCCTTTTATCGTGGCACATGTTACATAAATAACTCTTATTAGTCTCTGCAATGTCAACACGGTAGCTGTCCAGGCAGCTGCAGACGCTGCTCCCTAGCAGAGCTGGTGTTTATTGCCGCTAGTCACTAACAATCTGGCATGGTGAATCCTATTTGAAGCGAGCGTAGGATCTTCTGCCAGCCGGCTTCCTGGGACGCTTTTTTCGAATCTACCTCAACGGCTCAGTTTTTTTTAAACTGCTTCTCAGATCGTCAGCCACGACTTTAAGTGTTCAGACCTCCGGAAAATAATCTATAAATGAAGTTAAAAAAACAAACAAACTGTGGAACAAATTCACACACTTTTGGACAGAGCCTCTAGTGGACACTCAGGGAACTGCAGTACACTCCCTTCGGGGCTTTAGAGGCTGGTGTGAGATAAAATTCTCACTGTAACACTGAAACTTGACCAAACCTCTGCTGGCTCCTGATTGGCTGACTCCCAACTATGAGTTTAACACACACACACACACACACACACACACACACACACACACACACACACACACACACACACACAGAGTCCATGTAGCATGAATGAAATCATCCCTGACATCCTGAACTTCCTTTCCCTGGAGTTGCTTGGACCACAGCTGACCAATCAGAGCCTCTGAGATCCAAACAGGTGTTCTGAGCTCCCGGGCCCACAGAAGAACTTTTTATTTCTTTATTTATTTCTGACTGAGATCCCCCTGTGATGGGGGGTGGGCTGCAGGTTCAGGTTCTTACTTGTTGAAGAGGACACACCAGCCGCAATGAGGATCTCCTGAACCCAGACAGTCTGAACAGGTGCTGTACTGCTCACAGCTCTCCACAGGGAGTCTGCTCACCTGAAACACACAAACACAGGTGACAGGTGTTATTGACAGGTGATCCAATCAGATCAGTACAGTCTCTTTATTCCCCTCCTGGTGTTTTTATCTCCATCAGAGTTCATCTGTACTTTTTTCTACTTTTCCATCCATGAGGGGAAAAAAACTCAACGTGAGGAAAAACAAACAAAGAGCTCCAACAAAGATAAGAGTCTCAGATGTTAGACTGATCCACTTGTATAAAGAGATAAAAAAAAAAAAGGATGGATGCTCATTAAAAGTTATAAAACCACAAACAAATCCAAAAACTTCCTCAGCTAGAGCGTTTTGTGAAACTTAAATAGAGTTAGAATAACTATAGAATATAGTTAGACAGTAGGGTGTCAAATTTCAGTGTGTGTATGAAAACACTTAAGAGTCTTTTCCTTCAGAAATTCATTTTAAACAAAACACAGATTCATAAATCCACGATTTCAGAGAATTTCTCCACCCAAAGCTGCATTTTTTGGGGATTTCTGTGAAATCAGGGAGGAACGGCTGCATCTGCCAGGGACTATTTTTATTGGTGGAGGAACACACTCTGAGTGCCAGGGGTTATTCAGGTCAGTGGGTTTGAATATTTCAGATTGAAAGGAACTGTGAAACGGTCCTGATGGATCAAAACCATGATATTTCTTCATTAAAAGGACAACTTGACTTAGTCGAGATGTTTCCCCTAAGGCCAAACATCTCAACTAACCCCCAATTTCACCGCATCTGGAACGGCTCCGATCCGGAATGGCGTCAATTTTTGCCATCCGCCAATTCCTACCAGATCCGTTTGTGAAGCGAAATTCATAGCGGATTACTGACAGCAGTAATCGCGAGAACTCACAAGAACCCGCCGATTCATGTGCAATCACGCAATAACGAGTCATCTCTGTAAAGATGGGATGTTTTATTTTGTGTCTGTGCCCGACTTTCTTTCCTGCACAGGTTAATCTGTGCTGAATTTATCCGGCATGCTTCGGCGTCCAGAAAAAATAGAACTCTTGCGATCAGCTGTGGAGTCCGGCGATCCGCAGAGGAACAGAAAGAAGTCTGTTGTAATTGACACATTAACTTGAATGGTTCCGATCAGCCACGATCGGAGGATACAACATTTAAATAGACGTGAAGGATGCGGTGGAAATTGGGGGTGAGTCCAGTTTTCCTTTCAACATAAAACTGGAAATCATAGATGCTGCATTCTAAGTTTTAAACCATATCTCCAGGTTTAGGAGCAACATCTGCGTCCATCCAGACCAGGACTTTTTCAGGGAAGACCTTCATATGATCCAAACCAGATTCTGACAACAGCATGGCTCTGTAGGAGAAGAGTCCCCCATTGAAAACATTTGGAGCATCATGTTGTCTTTGCTCTACTCTAATGACATATAACATCTACATAATTAATGAACAATCATGTTCTGTGTTAATCCTGTTCATTTACACAGAATATACTTTTAATACCTTTGATTGAACTTCAGTGATAATCAAACATGAATCCTTCAGAGACCAACAAGAAGTCCCTTTTGATTCAAGTTTAAAAATGATCTGTGTGT